>JAVKPL010014255.1:0-81001 GCA_032173675.1 Gastrolobium villosum | reverse complement strand
GCAACAAATTGGTGATGAGGGAACTTCTCAGAGCTGCTGAGCAGAGGTCAGATGATGATGTGGTTGATGTGGACGATACCTTTTCTGAAAGCTGAAATCAAGTGTTGGTACCCAGGTTCTTAATTTATTGATTTATTTATTTACTTACTTATTCATTTTTCAATTTCTTATTTTTATGTACTGCTGTGAGGACCCAGCTTAATTTTAAGTTTGGGGTGATTTTGTGATTTATGCTAATTACCAATAATTTTTCTTGTATTTGCTGATTGGAAATAATTTATAACCTGATGTGCTTGACATTATCATTGCTTAAGTATAGTCAGGTTTAATTAATTTAATTCCTAGTCAATTAAGGATTTAACTTAGTTGATCAGTGTTTACATAAGCTTAAAATCAATTGGCATGCCATCAATTTTTGTTGTAATCCCTGATTTGCTGATTCACTGATAAACCACTGAATTAACAACCTATGCGAGGTATTTGAACCTAAACACTCTATTCCTTTGTGAGTGGTCATTGGTCATTATGTATTGGTGTTTTGAATGCTGCACTCTGTTTGGATGACTAATATGCTATTTCTATGTGACTGGGGCATTTCTCTCATGAAGTTCAAGAGACTCAAAATGTTTATCACCAAAGAACTTAGTTGGGTAAGACTTTAATGCACATGCATGATCATGATCAGATGCATTATTCTCATAAAATTCAAAAATGGCAGAATCACAGACAGAGTTATTTATTTCAAAATTTTCTTGAAAATGGGCAGCAACCAAATTATCAATTACAGATATAGCAGAACAATCATCAACATCATCATCTACATATTTCATGGCCTTAAAAACACTAAAGGTCATAGTGTCATCATTAACCCTCATTGTCAACTCTCCTTTTTTAACATCTATCATTGCACCCCCTGTAGCTAAAAATGGTCTTCCTACTATAATAGGAATATTTTCATCAACTTCACAATCAAGGATTATGAAGTCAGCTGGAAAAATAAATTTGTCCACTTTTACCAAAATATTTTCCACCTTTCCTTCAGGGTATACAATGGACCTATCAGCTAATTGGAGGGTTAATGTTGTGGGTGCAGATTTTATTCCTAATTGCTTAAAAATAGAAGCAGGCATCAAATTAATGCTAGAGCCTAAATCACATAAAGCTCTACCAATATACCTATCTCCTATAACACATGGAATAGTAAAAGAACCTGGATCCTCCATTTTAGGAGGCACTTTTGTAGAGACAATGCTGCTGCATTCTTTGGTAAGTGCCACTGTTTCGAACTCTTCTATTCTCCTCTTCCTTGATAGGATGTCCTTCATGAATTTGATGTAGCTCGGCATGTGTTGAAGGGCCTCCACAAATGGAATGTTGATCTGGAGTTGCTTGAGGATGTCTAAGAACCTCTTAAAGTGCTGCTCCTGGTTCTGTTTTTGAAGTCTTTGTGGAAAAGGAATCTGCCTTGCCCTTGATCTTGGTGAAATGCCATCATCTTTCTGCATAGGTTTGGCTGGCTCCTTTGATTTAGGTGCTGATTTTTCTGTTTTGCCCAAATCACCTTGCTCCTTGTTGTTTTCTGAATCTTGCACTTCAATTACATTAGGCTCTTCCTCTTCTTCAATTGGTTGAACATCTTTTTCTGCCATCTTCCTCAAGGTAGAAGGCCTAATAACATGCTCTGGTTGTTCAACCTCTCTTCCATTTCTCAAATGGAGAGCCTTACAAAATTCCTTTCCCTCTTTCCTTGGTGCTTCAGTATCACTAGGAAGGGTTCCCACTGGTCTATTGCTAAGAGAGGATGCAATCTGCCCCATTTGTGTCTCTAAGCTCTTCAAGATTGCTCCATGACTTTGAAGCATGGCCTCATGATTTTGCAACATCCGATTTGACCATTGATCATTTGGAAGAGGCTGAGTTTCTGCATTAGATTGCCCTTGCTGATCTTGGGGCATTTGTGAGTTAAAACCTGGTGGAAATGGAACTTTTGGCTGATAGGGTTGTTGCCCTCCCTGGAAAGGCTGATTCTGATTTCTATTTCCAACATTTTGGGGGAAATTTTGGCCTTGATTCTGGCCAAAATTTCCACCTTGTTGCTGCCATTTTCCTTGGTTAAAATTTCCTCTATTGTTGTAGTTTCTGTTGTAGTCACCAACATAGAAGGCTGAAGAGGGGTTACTTGGGCATTCTTCAAAAAAATGGGCATCATAGCAAAGTGAGCAGATTGGTGTGGTTGCAGCCACTTGAGCAGGTGGTTGTTGTTTGGTCTCAGCCATTTGCTTGACTAAAACCTTAACAGTGTTATGCAAAGCTGCCATCTCAGCTGCCATGGAAGTGATTTCACTTACTTCATAAAGTCCAGCTGCCTTCTTTGGAGCTTCATCTCTTTGTTCAGGCCATTGGCAACTGTTTTGGCTTATCCTCTCAAGTGTTTCAAAAGCATCTGGATACCTTTTCAACAAAAACATTCCATTGGCAGTAGCATCCAAATGAGTTTTGCCTTGGTGACTCAATCCTCTATAGAAAATCTGAATGGTGGCCCACTTAGGAAGACCATGGGTAGGACACTTTTTCATCAGCCCCTTGAATCTAGTCCAGCTCTCATGGATTGACTCATCAACATACTGTCTAAACCCTGTGATGTCATCCCTCAAATCACACACCTTTGTGGGTGGGAAGAATCGCATAAGGAAGGCTTCTCCAAGCTCCTTCCATGTGGTGATGGACTGTGCAGGCAAATCTTCTACCCATTCTTCTGCTGCTCCAGCTAGAGAGAAGGGAAACAGCCTCATCCTCATGGCATCTGTGGACACTCCATGAACAGAAAATGTATCAGAGATTTTCATGAATTTTGTGATATGCTTGTGGGGGTCTTCCTTAGGTAATCCATGGTATTGGCTCATGGATTGCAGCAGCTGTATCATCCCTGGTTTGAGATCAAAATTCCCCTCCACTCCTGGTTGGACTATACCAGGAATTACTCCATCAAGTGATGGAATAGCATATTCAGCAATGGGAAGCTCTTCATCCACCACAACTAGAGCATGGTTGGCATCCCCATTGATGTTTTCTCCATTAACAGATCCATGGTTCGATTCTGCCATCTTCAAGAATTCAGCAGCAAACGTGTGATACTGCTGGTTACTGAAATCAAAATTGAATTCTGCAAGAATCTATCAAGAACTTGAAATTGGAGTCAGTAGATGACAAGGAAAATACGTAAGAAAGGATAAAGAAAGAAAAAAAAAATATTTATTAAGAATGCTAAAACAGAATCACAAAAAGAAAATAAAAATCAAACACCGTTCCCCGGCAACGGCGCCATTTGTTGAGAGGTATATTTTCAAAAGAAAAGAGTTATCATTCTCAGGGAACGGTATGAAGTATTTTCTGTTTATTTATCTGAATTAAAAATTCTGTAATTGGAATTTAATTGGTTTTTGTAACAAGAAAGTTTTGTATTCTTTATCAATTATCAAAACTAATGTAAAAAGTAAGAATTGATTTATCAATGTTTTAAAAAGGGGTTCTGGGTATATTTAAAATCATGGATGACACAAAAGTATTTGCATTCCTGCAAATTTCGTTCAATGCTACAACGAGTTTATCTCAATTTCTGAAGTACTACAACTAGTTTAATTGAAACTTCCCAGAATCAACATTAAGGTTCAAGAAGATCTTTTCCCAAAGGTTCTTAAATCTTTCTAGAAAATTTATCAGAAATCACCCTTGATTATCCCTAAACAAAAAGGGTTCAATTGACTCTTAACAAAAATGCATTTCCCAAGTTATTTTTGTTGAAAAACTCAAGTTTCATTCCCATGAATTTCTTGAGTTGAAAAGTGAAAGAATCAATCGAATGAGATAAAACAAACAGTAACAAAGAACATCAAAAATATTTATCCAATCATTTTAACACACCCAGAAAAGAAAAGAAATTAGAAACCCATTATCAGAAATATTGCAAATCTAAAAAGTAAAGAAACATGCATTACCAATATTCAGTAATGAACCGGTCCTTCAAGCATCAAAGTTCCTAAACTAGATCTAAGAAGGAGAACTTGCAGAAGTGTGAAACAATAGCTCGCATGCAGATCCGTGATTCCTTTCCTTGAAGATGCGTTGTCAGTGCATTTCGAGTTCAAGAATTTGGAAGAACAATGCTTGCTTTCAAGAAATCAAAAACACTCAGAATTCTTCAAAACAGAAGTAACGAAGACTAAAAACTAAAACTCTATTTTTTTATCTGATATCTCTTATATCCTATTCTACTTTCTAAAAACTCAGAAAATTCCCTTTCATCATGGTCGTCCCTTTCTTCTTCATCCAATGGTTGAGTTGCTCCTTTGATTGTCCCACGTGCTGCCTTCTTTTTTTATGTGAGCTGAAAGTAAAAAATACAATAAAACATGTAAGAAACAAGCCAAATTCTATTATTTTTACTTCTTACCTTTACTTTTTACATGGGCCTTAACTTAACTCATTTGGGCTTAATTTACCTACAACAACACTAATTAAAGAGCCCAAAGACACTTAAATAACATAAAATAATATAATATTAATATATATAAATCGGTGCTAACACTATCCCAGGCCTAGACTGTAAAACGCCCAAATTCTAAGTCGGCGATTTCCGACCATAGAACGCCCTTGCACTATACGGGAAACACCCCCAATGCAAAATTGGCGGTGGCTGACCAGCGAACGCCCCTGCACAGACCACGAGACGCCTTAAACTCACCCATTGGCGATGTCGCTAGACAAGAAATCAAGACGATCACCCTAAAGGTAACGCCTAAAGACTTTAACTTGGACCTGTTCTTAATGGCCCACCTGCCTCAACAGGCCAACCGCCCCAGCGGCCCAATTTCTCTGGCCCAAACCCCAGTCCAGTTCCATGTTAGCCCTAAGGGCTGACGTGGACCTTCGCATCCACCGAGGGTGCAGCACACCCGAGAGATACACCAAAATGTCTTATCTTGGGACGTTAACCACCGAAGGCGGTCGCCACAGGTATCACAAAGGGAAACTCTCCCTTTGCCCAATACTGGCATCGCCAGTAGCAGGAGGTGCAGCGCTGCCACAACGTCAGCGCCTAAACCGCCCAACACTGCTATCATAGGAGTGTATCCCAAGGAGAGTTGACCTCCCTCCCTTACTAATCCACATCATGATCCCTATAAATAGCCCCTATGGGGCACAACTGAAAGCATGTTATGTATCGTTTTTTTTTTTTTTTGGTACAGAAAAGGGGCAAAGCCCCAACAAAAAGCAAAACAGAAACAGAACCAAAAAAGAACAAAACAAAAAGCAGAAAAGAAAAACATAAAGAAGCAACACAAAGGTCTTAGTCAGGATTCCACACAGATGGTTGGCCAGCAGGGGTCTGGACATCTTTCCCCAACATATTTTGCAGCTCAGACGGTTGATTCAAAAGGAGGTAGACACCAAGGTGCTTGGAAAGAGCATCCTTTGCTAGCCAATCAGCACAGCTATTAGCTTCTCTGTTTGTGAAAGAAAGAGCAGTCATCCAATTTCTTTCCATAAAAGCTCGAATCCTAACTACCAGGGGCAGTTGTCGAGCATCTTTCCCATTAGAGGAAAGCAAGTTAATTGCTTGAGAGGAGTCACTCTCAACAATCACTTTAGGAGTACCTAGCTGCCAAGCTAGATCGAGACCATGGAGAATAGCCCACAGCTCAGCATGAAGAGGAGAGCAAGAACCAAGGAAAGATTGAAAGCCACCAACCCAAACACCATCCTTGTTTCTCAAGAGACCTCCACAAGCTGCTCTCTTAGAAGAAACGGCTCCATCAACATTTAATTTAAGCCAATTCACCTCTGGCCGAATCCAATGAGTGGGAGTCCTGATGCTAAAGGATCTGGAGGTTGGGCTGAGCACCTGTTTAGCATTAGACAAAACCACCCAATTTCTTTGAATCTCACCAGTCACATTATCAGGCATCTTGAAATCTTGTTCATGGCAATCTTTATTTCTCCACAGCCAAATATACCAACAAGATATAAAGAAATAATCTCTCCAATTAGCCTATTACTTGAATTCTCTTACAGCTTTGTACTTGTATTGATTATCTGCTTATACTTGGGATAATATCTCTTGGCCTGATCTTTACCAAAGCCAAAGGTATCGCTCATACAGTGATCATACCCCCTTTAAAGGAACATAGTGGGCTTATAGATTCCAACGGTACACCTATTAAACAAGAAATTTGTTTAAAATTAATTTTGTATTTTTTAACCATAATTTCAATTATCTTTGTCGTATAATCATCCTATTTTTATACCTTCCTATTTTTAATTTTTATAAATATGTTTATAACATTTTCTTAAAATTCTAAGAAATTCGTTATGAAATTCATGTGAAAGCTTATCTTAATACATTTTACGTTTAGGGTCTAGTTTGATTTTACTTTTTTTTCTAAAATTTAGTTCGGTGTAATAGTTTTGGTCGTAGACAAATTAAGTACTTACATTACATGATTCATTATAGCAATATATTAAATAAGACAGGACAAAAACTAGAAACAAAAATAAGGTATTTAATTAGTCTATGATTGAGGATTGAAAATGCTTTTGCTTGCAGAACTTGTGCTCTGTGTGTACTCTTATCCTAAATTCCCTCCGCAATTGAAGGTTTACTCGTATAGAGATGGCTGAAACTGAAACAGAAACTCCGCTACTGTTGTTGGAGACGGCGGTAGACGGCGTCGTCGACTTCAAGGGCCGGCCAGTTCTGCGGTCAACCTCCGGTGGTTGGAGAGCAGCTGCCTTCATTATAAGTAACAATCAATCTGAGTGAATCTGATCTTCATCTTTTTTTTCTTTTTTTTTTTAATTTACGATTTATTTATTTATTTTGCTTACTTACACTACAAATCTACAATAGGCGTGGAAGTAGCAGAGAGATTTGCTTACTATGGAATCACCTCGAATCTGATAAATTATTTGACGGGGCCACTTGGTCAATCGACGGTAACGGCAGCTGAGAATGTGAACATCTGGTCTGGAACTGCTTCATTGCTCCCTCTGCTTGGTGCTTTTCTTGCTGATTCTTTTCTTGGCAGATATCGCACCATCATTCTTGCGTCCCTTCTTTATATTCTGGTATTTTTATTTTTATTTTCTCTTCTAAATAACCAAATCAATAGAAAAATTTAAGCAAATGGGAGACGGTAGATTAATAGTTTTATATTTCTTTGATGGGAAATAATTTTCATGTTCTGTTTAGGATAGATATGTCTAATCTTGGGCTTTTTGACCTTAGTAGTCTCATTTTTATAAAGTTTTACCGGAATAATTTCTTGATCAAACATATTACCTATATAATGCGTAACGACGCGGTACTGTGGCAATCACTTTAGGACGTGACACTTTAGCAACCGCGTCCTTTGCATTTTTTCCTGATAACTGGAACGTGATACCCTAGCAATCACGTCCTATTCCCAGTGTGTCCAATGCGTCCCACTCTTGTGTCTTGGGAATAGGACGTGATTGCTAGGGTATCACGTTCCAGTTGTCAGGAAAAAATGCAAAGGACGCGGTTGTTAAAGTGTCACGTCCTAAAGTGATTGCCACAGTACCGCGTCGTTACGCATTATATAGGTAATATGTTTGATCAAGAAATTATTCCGGTAAAACTTTATAAAAATGAGATTACTAAGGTTAAAAAGCCCTAATCTTGTGACTAGTATATTAATATCGGATAGTAAACGACATACTTAAAGGATGAGATGTATGCACATTGACAAGTGACAGCCAAGAAAGAGATGGTTTGGAATATATATAACTTATTTACTTAATCCTTTGTTTATAGATGGGTTAGTAACATGAATATGAATGGACTTTAGGGTCTCTTAAAAATATTAAGGATCCAATTGTTAGGATTAATATAATTATGAAATATTTTCTTAATTTCTTTTTAGCGGTCAATCCTTTTTGGACCTTCTAGGATGCGAGTCTTTATCAGGTTTATAACACTTATATTGTAGGAAAAAAGTTCTCTTATGTAGTGGAAATAAAATTACAATTGGGATTCACAAGCAAGAAGAGAGAAAAAAAATAGAAGTGAGACCCACTCATATGAAATTTATTTCTCTTATAAAATATAAGAGAAATATAACCCTTGTTTAACAAACAAAAGATCATTGAGCTTGATACATCGTACCAAGACTACCTCTATTAATTTTTTTTATAATATTTAATTACTTTTATTAATAAAATACGACAGTTATGATAAGCTCATAACCACTTAGTTCTATGCCACGTAGAGAACTATAGTTTGGGACGTTAATGTTTTTATATTTCCTTAACATTTTTAAACAAAATCAAAAGAAATTTTGTTTGAGTTGTAAATAAGTGCGAGTTCCCCTTTGAAATAAGATCCAATTGTTTTATTGGGATGAATTGCAGGGACTGAGTCTGTTGACGTTGTCGGCTATACTTCCTGTAACAAGCCAATCAATATTGTTCTTCTTTTCTCTGTATCTTGTTGCATTTGCACAAGGGGGACACAAGCCTTGTGTTCAGGCTTTTGGAGCTGATCAGTTTGATACGAATGACCCTGAGGAACGAAAGGCCAGAAGTTCCTTTTTTAATTGGTGGTATTTTACTTTTACTGCAGGTGTCCTTGTGAGTGTTTCCATCTTGAACTATGTTCAGGATAATGTTAGTTGGGTTCTTGGTTTCGGAATCCCTTGCATTGCCATGCTTGTTGCATTGGCTCTTTTCTCACTTGGAACATGGATTTACCGCTTTAGCATCCCAAGGGAAGATAAAGGCCCTTTTTTTAGGATTGGTAGCGTGTTTATTGTTGCACTCAAAAATTGGCGAACTACCCCTTCAGCAATCGCTTCTGATGAGGAATCTCGTGGCACTCTGCCTCACAAAGCTTCTGAACAATTTAGGTAACAATCAACATCAACAAGCTTCTTTTTTTTACCTCATATTTTGATGCCTTATTAGAATTTTGAAAATAAGAAACAATCACAACTCCTCTAAACTTTATGAAATGGAATTTGGATAAGCATCATTTAACTAAGGAACAACTGTTTTCACTTTGAACTAAACTAGATTTCATTCTCCTAGTCATTCGGGCTATTTTAAAAATGAAGTTATTGTCCATCTTAAGCCGTGTCATCAATTTTACTTACAGCTTTTGCCATTGCCAAATCAAAGCCTTAGTCCAGTAACGCTTATTAGGAATTAATGTTTGCACATATACCTTAAATCTCTCTACTTTATTGATGTTGAAGTAAACCCGGCGGCTAGCGAGTGTAGGATAATGATAATTCTTGTATGGAGCCTTACTCTTACAAATAATTGCAAAGAGATTGTTTCCCTGATTCGAACCCGTGACCTTTCAGTCATAAAGGAACAGTTTTACCACCGCTCCATTGATGTGTCTAGCCCATAAAAAGTAAGTTTATATTTACCATATATAAACTCTTTTTTTGGGGGTATACCGGTATAGATTATGTAAACTTATTTTGTAAGTCACTGTCACTATAAATGACCTGGGGATTGTTTTGTCATCATTATTTTTTGGGACCATGCTACTTTCTCTTTAAATGACCCACTCGGGAGTGTCTGGGGATTGTTTTGTCATCATTATTTTTTGGGACCATGCCACTTTCTCTTTATGGAGCAAAATTTCTACCATAATTAGAGGGATTGCTAGATTTGTAGTGTGAGGGCATAGCTGATTTTATTATTAAATTTTGCTTAAATAACTTTGGCTTGCACATTACACTGGTTTACTGCAGTTTCCTGAACAAAGCATTAATTGCATCAGACAGTTCAAAGGAAGAGGGGAAAGTTTGTAGCGTTAGTGAGGTTGAAGAAGTAAAGGCAGTCCTCAGGCTTGTTCCAATATGGGCTACGAGTTTAATTTATGCTATTGTGTTTGCTCAGTCTTCTACCTTCTTTACCAAACAAGGTGTTACACTGGACAGGAAAATTGTGCCTGGTTTTGATGTACCCCCTGCTTCTCTTCAATCCTTTATTAGCCTTTCCATTGTTATTTTTATTCCTGTCTATGACCGCATTATTGTTCCCATAGCTAGAGCTTTTACTGGTAAACCCTCTGGAATCACAATGCTACAAAGAATTGGAATTGGGATGTTTCTTTCTGTAATTTCTATGGTAATTGCAGCTTTTGTGGAGATGAAAAGACTCAAAGTGGCTCGTGAACATGGGCTAATTGATATGCCAAATGTGACAATTCCAATGAGCATATGGTGGTTAATTCCTCAGTATGTGTTGTTTGGAGTCGCTGATGTGTTTACAATGGTAGGTCTACAAGAGTTTTTCTATGATCAAGTCCCAGATGAATTAAGAAGTATTGGTCTTGCCCTCTATCTAAGTATTTTTGGGGTTGGGAGCTTTCTGAGTAGCTTTCTCATCTCTATTATTCAGAAAGAAACTGGAAAACATGGCAGTGATGGCTGGTTTGCTAGTAATCTTAATCGTGCGCATCTTGATTATTTCTATGCAGTTCTAGCTGCTCTTAGTGCGGTGGAGCTGTCTGCCTTCTGGTTCTTTTCAAAATCCTATATTTATAAGAGAAGAAGCTCATAAAAGAAGCTGAAAATCTGCAACATAGGGTTTTGCTGGGGAAGAATTTAAATTCATATATGTGGAATTCACTTATCAGACTTTTGGACACTCTGTTGATCATTTTTTAGGAGATATGGTGCACGGCTAATAGCCATGTGTTCTAAGACAAACAATTGGTCTTTATTTAGTCATTTTTCTCTATATTTTTTATTCATTTCTTTTTATTTAATTTATTTCCTCTTTGTTTTATTTTTTAATTATTTATTTTTATTTTACTATTTTCTCTCTCTCTGTTTTTTTGGTAAGCACTATTTTTTCTCTTATCTATGTTTATGTTATTTTTTTATTTAATTATTTTTGCCCTTTTTTTCTCTTAATCTTGTTTTGTTTTTTACTTGGGTTCATCCTCTATTAATTGGAATAAAAGTTGGGTAATATATGGGTCATGTAACAGGAAAACAAAAAGTTTTCTTTCACACACATAAATTTGGGAGAGAGAAACAAATGTAATGTCAGAGAAACAAGTTTAATGGATAGCACCTCAATTCTTTGTGTGTGCAGAAAAAACATTTTGTTTTCTTGTTACATAACCGATATATTACCCATAAAAGTTTTGTTGATCAATTTGTGATTTCGGATCAAATATTTTCTATTTATAATTATGTTTACGATATTTTTTTTACAGCACTTAATGGATGCAAAATGCTTCCGCTTACAACCTCTGATCGTTATTATAAATTAATTCCATATAATATAAAACAATCTGATCATAGATAGAGATAAAAATAAGAGTAAATAGAAGAAAAAAAATTCTAATCTCGATCCACACACAAAAAGAGAGAGTATAATTTGGGGTGGACTCAAATAAATTTATGCCTGAATATGATACCTGGATCACGAAGGGAAGTTATTTGTGATGCAAAGTACAGTGATTAGGGGTTCACATTAATAAAATACGAAAGTATAGGTGTTAGCACATATTTATATATATAATTATATTATATTATTGTGTAATATTTAATTGTCTTTGGATTATTAATTGGTGTTTTTGCAGGTAAATTATGCTCAATTTAGTTAAGTAAAGATATTTGTAAAGATTAAAGGTAAGAAGTAAAAATGGTAATTTTTGTCTTTTTACTCACTTATTTTATTTATTTTTATCTTCAGATTAAATGAATAAGAAGGGAGCAGTCTGGACCGTTGGATTGGAGGAGATGAAGGGCTGTGATGAAAGGACAAGAAGATGGAAGTTCTGAAAAAGAAAAAAAGAAGATATAATAGAGATGGATGCAGATTTTTAAACATATAGCTTTTAGAATTACTTTTCTTAGATCAGAGACAATTTTCGTTAGAGTTTTCTTTTTCTTCTCTTTTCTTTCGTCTGAGTACTCTCTGTTCTTGAGAGATTATTTTCGTTTTCGTTCCTTTTGTGTGGATCTCGTTCGCTTGCTTCGTTCGTTTATCTTCTTCGACCTTGGAGGGCCTTGACAACGCATCTACAAGGGAGAAGGGTCGCGGATCTGCTTGCATATCGGTAGATTTCTTTGTAGTTTTCTGTAGATCTAGTTTAGGGTTCTTTAATGTTTGAAGGATCCGTTTTGTGTTCTGAATACTTGGTATCTTTGTTCTTATTTTTCGGATATTGCAGTATTTCAGATATGGGTTTTTGATTCTCTTCTTTTCTGGGTATGTCGAATGATTGGATGCATGTTTCTTAATTAGTTCTTTGCCATTTTGAGGTTTTCTTATTCGATCGGTTCTTTTTACCTTTTTAACTCAAGAGATTCATGGGAATGAACCTTGAGTTCTTCAACAGAAGCAATTTGGGAAATGCGTTTCTGTTAAGGATCGATTGAACCCCTTTAGATTAGGGATAATCAAGGGTGTTTTCTGATAATTTCTGTAAAGATTCAAGATCCTTTGGAAAAAGACGATCTTGAATGTTAGGGTTGATTCTGGGAAGTTTCGATCTGTATAGTTGTAGTGTTTCGGAAATTGAGATAAACTTGCTGTAGCTTTGAACGAAATTGCAGGAATGCAATATCTTTTGTGTAATCCATGATTTTAACATACTCAGAAGCCTTTTTCATTGTTAAAAATTTCTCACTGTTAGATCATATTTTGATGTTTAATTAGAATACAATAAAGATCTCTTTTTACCATAAACAAAATAAAACCAATTTAAGGATTATTAATTCAGATTAATAGAAGGAAAAATAATTCAACCTGTTCCCTGAGAACGATAACTCTTTTCTTTTTGAAAATATACATCTCAACAATAGGATACCTAGACATATGTATATGTTGATATATGTTCATTTGTGAAGCATAGTATGTGTTTCAGTATTTTAAAATTTGAACCGGTCATCAATTTTGTTGAGGTATTGAAGTATGGGAAATGCTTTTCTCCTTTTATATGAGATAAGATTTCATTCCTATACATACATCGACTTCCGTGCCAAGATTTTGTTTTTGTTTTAACTTTTTTTTTTTTAAGTTGCTGGTCCCACTATTTTGTCTCAGTGGGAGACAACTCTTCTCTCCTATTAAGGGAGAAAAGTATTCCCCTTGAATTATTGAGTTATTGAATCACCGAATATATTATTTACATATTAAACAAATATAAATATACGAAGAAAGTGAATGGCAATAAATTTTATAAATGGAAAAGAATGTTATCTCTATATGCAACAGAAAGTGGTATCATTATATTTTTTTTATCTTAATAGTTTGATAATTTACAATTTTTTAATCAAATCATCGTAAAGGTAACTAGATTGCAAAAAATAAAAAGAATAATATTAATTAAATGCATAAAATAAAAGAATAATATTAATTAAATTATATAAAATTGGCATATTCTATCATCTCTTCTGAGTCCAAACCCTTCAGGGAGATATAAGAAATTTATGAATCAATGTTAAAAGTTGATCTCATGAATCAACAACCATAACAAGTTGATAAAAAAAGGGACAGAATAAAATCATCATCTTCAAGATTTTATGCACTTTGAGACGATACAAAGCAAATGTCAGATAAAAAATTATTGCACTATGGATATTCTTATAAATATAACAGCATAACCGATGAAAACAACAATAACGGCTATCCAAATGCTTTCATAAATTATAGGTTTTTTTCAATTACAGAATATATTAATAGGAAGAAAAGAATGAATGCACATTTGGGGATGGATAAAAAGTTGGCTATTATACATAGTCCTAACCAGAGCTTTTTTTTTTTTTAGGTTGAAAAATCAAAAAAAAAATTAGGATTTTCCTTCAATTTTCAGATCAGGTCTAGCTTGGTTAAGACTTCCCTCTTTCTTTTATTTGAATAAGAAACATTTAAAAAAAAGGGTCAGTTTAAAAAAAAGAAAAAAATTGGGTTAAACAGGTTTCGTTTAGCCCACTGAGTCATCGAGACTCGGCTCTAAACTGAGTCAAGTGTATGGCCTATTCAAATTGACACTTGAATCGGTGACCTCAAGTCACTAGATCCGGATCGATCCGAGTTTTAAAATACTAGTGTGTAATGTTCAATTCCCACTATATGTTCATTCGTGCAATGGAGTGTTGTGTGTGTCCCACGATTGATTATAGCAATTGGGTAATCAAAGTCTACTCCCAGCAAGGCAGCAATTGGGTAATTTACGTATGGGTCAAGAGTCCATAAGCTATTAACATGGTCAAGGTTATTAAAGTAATTGGGCCAGGACTCTTAACCGAAGCCCAGAATGCAGTGATGGACTTGGTACAGTAGAAATGCAAACCCACCAAACCAAAAGTTGAGATTCTCAGTCAGAACAAACATACATTACAAAGAAAACCCATAAATCAAATCTGATCAAAGAAAAGCATTAACAATACATTACCAGATACGAGAAAAAAGAAGGAATAAGCAGCAGAGGTGGTTCTGTTCCTCCAAATGGGTGTCAACAAAGAAATGATTCCGGCAGAGTATGACCTCAATTCCAAATGGGACGCATGCTTTGATCTCACTGTTCGCCGCTTCGTTTACTCCTCATTTGCCGGTGCATTTGCCGGTCTCTTATTTTGCAGTCAGTATCTCTTTCCCTTTCTCTCTCTTCTTTCATTCATTTTTCTTTAGTTGGAGGTTCTGTATTTTGGGTATTATGTGCTTTGATTCTATCTTTTCTGCAATATTATTGTGACATGACTTCGTTTTTTTTTTCTCATATACACTCTTTGATTGCCTCTTAAATTAATATAAAAAAGGATGGGGTGCTTCTCTTAGTGGTATCGGCTTTTCATGATTCTAGAAGAAAACACCACAATTGGAACAAATATCCTTATTACATATTTGATCTTCCCTATTATATCAACCCCGTCCATATCTTCCCAAAGAAAGACGATTAATTAGGACTAAGGAGGCTAGATGACGCAGCTATTTTGTGCGTGTGTGTGTGCGCGCGCTTTTAACTGAGATTTCATTAATAGCCTGAGGTTGAAATCTGTGTCATTTTAAGATGATTGTTACTTTTTTCATGTTTAACGTAGTCCCTCATTAGAGCAAACTATTTTCCAAAAAATATTTTGATTTTGTTGTTCCAGCAATGTTCATATCTCTGACGTCTCCAGCATCCTTGAGTTTTCTTTCTAGCCATGTTTTGTGGAGCCCAGATATATTTTTTCGTTATTTTTCCTTTTTAAAGGGTTTATTTGTAACAAGCCTAAAGCTTATTAAGCTTTAGTTTGTGGGGGAGTGTTATAATAACTAGAAGAATTCATATAACATTAAGATTATAGCTTAAAATAGTTTAGAGTATTTTAGATTATCTCTTAGGAATAGTTTCCCTATTTCCTTATATTTTATGATGCATTTCCTTATTCTAGGAGCCCCCTATTTAGTGTAAATAGGGCTTATTACTTTATCTTTTATATTACATCCTTCACAACAATATCAATATAATTTTATTCTAGGTATTCAGTTTCCTCCCTTTATACCTAAATCCCTATAATTTCATCAAAATTTGTTTCCTTATGTTATTAATGTTTTAGTCTCATTCTTAGTAGAGTTGGGTCTGTACTACTTGTACTGGTACTTGATCTAATTATTAGAATAAATAGGAGTATTAGGTTAGAGTATTGTAAAGCATTACATCCTATCAATAATGTATTCCGTGTTATGATTGTTACATGTCTTTCTCTCTTTTCCTTCTTCCCGAACCCTTAACCTATAGTTCTTTATTAAAATGTAACTTGACTCTGATAATTGCATACTGATGAGGTACCAAGTACTCAACACCAAGTGTTTTGTTTACTAATTCAGATCTGTTGAGAAATATAAAAACCATTAATGTAGCCTCACCCAACAGCTTAAGCTTTTGGGTTGAATTGGTTCTTTACATGGTATCAGATTCTCGGTGTACCGGGTTCGAACCTCACCGCCCCCCACTTTCTTTTTAGTGGAATTTCTTTCTTCGCACAGGTAGGTGGACCTGTGCATTGTCCACTCTTCAAGCCCAATGGGCTCTCGTGTGAGGGGGCGTGTTGAGATATATAAAACCATTAATGTAGCCTCACCCAACAGCTTAAGCTTTTGGGTTGAATTGGTTCTTTACAAGATCAAACTCTTAATCATTTAGCACATTCATGGAGCTTCTAAAAAATATCAGCATATTTAAAGTTTTTCATTTTAGTATCATACCGATATTGTTATATAACTTTGATTGAGTGCTTAACCATGTGTTTGCTACATGCAGATCTGGATGTAAATTGTTCAACTGATTTTATTTACAATCCTGTGCATTTTTTCTATTAGTGTGTCTATTTTTGTGTGCACTAAGAAAATGGGTTTTGAAATTCCTATTAGTTTTGCATCGTTGGACTTGCATGTGTTTGCATAATGCTGCTTCTCAGGCTGTTCTGGTTGCATTGAAGGGCAATATCAGCTCAAAAGAAGAATGTTTGGGTAGTATGCTGCCACTTAAATTGCCCCCACAAAAGCATTTAAGCTTAAGATTACTGGTCGGTTTTCTTAAAACAGTGGTCAATAATGATCACTTATTTTGCAAAGTCAGCTCAGCATGCATTTACAACATATAAGCTTATTTGTTGAGTAAGTGTCATGATTAGATTTGTCATTAGTAGTCTCGTGTAATTAGAAAATTTGGTAATTATAATCAATTCGTGCTGGTGATTCTTTGTATATTGTAAAAAAAGAGTTTTAGTTATTTTTTACGTTGATGATTTAGACTGTTGTTTACGATGTTTTTTGATTAGAGAAGCCTAAAACCATTAATGTAGCCTCACCCGATAGCTTAAGTTTTTTGGTTGAATTGGTTCTTTACATGGTATCAGAGCCTCGGTGTTACGGGTTCAATTCTCACCGCCCCCCATTTAATTAATAATTAATTAAGTCTTGTGGAGTTTCTTAGCACAGGTAGGCTGGACCTGATGCATCATTCATCCTTCAAGCCCAGTGGGCTCTTGTGTGAGGGAGCATGTGAGAGATATATAAAACAATTAATGTAACTTCACATAACAGTTTAAGCTTTTGGGTTGAATTGATTTTTTACATGGTATCAATGCCTCGGTGTCACGGATTCAATCCTCACCGCCCCTCATTTAATTAATAAATAATTAAGTCTCGAGTTTTTTAGTATAGGTAAGTGGGCTTGTGCATTATCCACCCTTCAAGTCCGGTGGGCTCTCGTGTAAGGGGGCGTGTTAGAGAAGTATAAAACTATTAATGTTGCCTCACCTAATAGTTTAAGTTTTCGGGTTGAATTGGTTCTTTACTTCTTTTTATGATACAATACAAGAGTTTTCTACATATTATCTGCCTTATCTCCCAAATATAGTGGACTATTTCTGCATTGCATTGAATATGAAGACTTGAATTTTTGTGGTTTTGAGAGCTCCCCAAATTATTAGTATTGAATTTATCCAGTTATTCTGATTGTTGTGATAGGGAGTCCTCTGACTCGCTGGGCATCTATTGCTTTTGGTGCTGGAGTTGGAGTTGGATCTGCATACACAGAATGTTCTCGTCTCTTTGATGGACCTCCAACGAAGTTAGCACTACCTAACGTCTCAGAGACTCCTACTCAGGTAGGATTTGTCTTTTTTTTTTTTTTTTATATGTAATCATTTGGCATGATTGTCTAAAACATATGTGATATGTCAAAAGCTACTAGTAGGCGGAGATACAGTGTTAAGAAAGGCATACTTCCTGTAACCGGAAACTGTGGGTGGGTGCAGGGCAGCATGTTAGTTTTACTCATTACTGATCTTGCAGGCAACTTGTGCATTTAAAGGGGGCAAATGTACTTCTGCTGTTAATGCATAAGAAATTTTTTGCAGCAACACATATTCTGGTATGTTTTTTTTTTTTTTTTTAAATGTCAGGATCCACATGCTGATCCTAGTGTAAATGTGTTTGCTGCAAAATCTATGATCTGTAGCAACAGTAGAAGTGACGAACCCCTTAAAGAATTGGAAAACGAACATAACTATCATATTTCTTGCTTTTGTTTCCAGAATGTGCAGGACTCTGAGTAGATGCTATAACAGGTCCTCGTTCCTGGACAGTGAAACAGAATTTTCTTTTGATGGTTCTTTACACCATTATAGTTGTTGAAGATGTTGTAATACCATGATTTCATAAAGAACAACATCATGTATGGAGATTTCATTCCCAAGCTATTATCCTTTTGTTCTCCTGTAATCTCGCACTACGATTATGTGAAGGATTCCAAAAAGAAACTGATTTGATTTTGTTTAATTGCTTTCAATCCGATCTAGTATGATTTTTGCATTACTAATGTCTTAAAAAATAAAAATTGAATCGGAGATTGAACTGGCTTGTCGTTGTTCAATTAGTTTAATTGGTTAGACTAATGATTAAACTAGATAAATTAATAATTAATACAATAATCATATATATTAATAAATTTAATAACTAATTGTGAAATACACAACACACAATATAATTGAATTGCTTGATCTCGGTTCAAGGGTAGTTATGTTAGTTCAAGGGTAGTTATGTTAGCTTTCCAATCTCTGTTTCAATTGTGGTTGGCTACCCTTTTTGTTGTACCTCTCTCGGTTGCCTGATACAATGGATCTGCTGTCATGTGTTCATTCTCTCCAATTAATTTTGTTCTTTTCTCTATGCTGATCTGGCATTCCCTTTGCTCATTGCTGCTATCATGGTTCATTACCAATTTAGGCTCCTTCATTGTCATACTCATTACATTTCCTCCTCCATAAGAATCAACCTTGTCCTCAAGGTTGAAATGGGGGTCGTGCCGTTGAATCATGGTGCTGTTTTCCCATCTGGCTTCTAATTTGTCCAAACCTTCCAAATGAATTATGACTTGATGCACTTGTATGTTGCCTTTGAGGAGAATTTTACAGACAATGGTTGAAGGTGGTTGCAATATTGGTCCAAAATTATTGGTTAGCGGAGGCAATGGATTGTACCGTAAAGAGAGATCACCCTTGAATAGTTTCAGTTGAGAAACATGAAACATTGGATGTATCCTTACTGTGAGTGGTAGTTGTAACTTGTAAGATAAGGTTCCTATTTTGGCAAATATAGAAAATGGTCCAAAGTATTTCATGCCACGCTTCTGATTTCTCCCAAGTGTAACGAGTGTTTCCTGTAAGGTTTGGATTAAATCAATTTCACAAATTATGATCAAGGTCACTCAATTAAGCTTAGAAGAGACTTAAAGCGGTTAAGAATTAGGACAAGAAGAGGTGTAAAAATTGGTCTCATCAATCCACTGATCTAATCACCCGTCTATTCAAAAGATTTCATTTTCTTTCGTTTTTGTTAAGCTTTCCTTTTTTCCAGGTTGAAAATATTCCATTTGCGAAAACTTTTCTTGTATGTAAATTGTTTGTTCAATCATTTAACAAATAATTAAATCTCTTGCGCAACCTAAATTATAAATACTTTCAATGAAATGACTTAAAATGACATTCTCTAATTTTATTACCGGACAAAAGACTTGACTAGAATCAAAAGTAAATAATTAGATAGAGCTATAGTCTCATTTTATTAGTGTGCCCCTTTATTAGCTTCACATATTGAATTTTGGTTTTAAAATCCATTATCCTGAAGTCAACCTGTTTCAATAGAGCTTAGTACCCCCAATGTGCGAGTCACATGTCACTTTTATTTTTCTCTTTGGGGAAAGGGGTTTACAACTTAGGTAATTCATGGAATTTTTTAATTTTTAATTTTCCAACTATTTATCGATTACTTGGCTAATTCAATTTGAGACAGACAGGATCATACAGACGACGAAGCTCCTTCAATTGAGTTTTTAACATATCTGCTGCATACAGCGTGAGAATTTCATTGACTGAAAAGATAATGCATTCAAAACGTTAGCAAAATAATGTGTAGAAAAGTTGACAGGTGGTCTACTAACTCGAGTATTTTATATGCATGTTAAGAGGCAAGTGCTAATTAATACATTTGTATATATAGTTTATTGAAAAAAATGTGTGTCATTTTGAATGATGTAAAGTTGTGTCATTTTAGGTGAGAGATAGATAAAGGAAGAGAGAGATTGGACAAAAAATAAATAAAGGTGTGGATCTCATCTCTTTGTGAAAGTAAAATGATATAAGTTATATCATTTAAAAGTACAAACACTTTTCCGATGGTTTAAACGTATTTTATTTTACAGCACCAAATGATCACATAGCCAGTCTCTCATAATCACAAAGGCTTGTTCTGCATCTACATCATCTTCAGGAGATCCAGGTCGGTGTGCAAATCCATGACCTCTACCAGGGAATATCACTACTTTGGAGGCCCCATCAATTTTCTTCCGAATATTTTCAATTTCACTTACAGCACAAAGTGGGTCATTGTCTCCTAAAATAAACAACACAGGAGCTTTAGTATCAGAAGCAGCCAGGGAATCCATCCTTGTTCCATAAAAGGAGATTCCAGTGCCAAAACAAGCACCTTGATCTTGGGCTAGAACTTCTAACACTTTGCCACCTCCAAAGCAGAAACCAATTAGGCCAAGTTTTTTGGAAATTCCTGCAGCCATGAATTCATCAACCAGCCATGTTGTCCATGTGGTAATGTCTTTTGCAATCCTCTCAGGGTTTTGTCTAGCAATCCATTGTTCAAATACAGTCTTTGGCTGGTCCTTTGTCCATGGATTTCCACGAAATAAGTCTGGAACTAGAATGCTGCAAATTGGTTTAGAACAAGTTAATGGGTCTTATATTTCTCAAGTTACATAAAAAGGGTCTTGGGACAACTTGTAAATGTCAGCACGGAAATCGAAGGGTGTGTAGGAAGATTTCCATCATTAATATGCTAAAAAGGGTCTTACAACTTGAAAAATTCCATCATTCAATGTGCATTTTGGAACTTAAATATTGATGATAACAAGGGGTTGAGGAACATACTTGTAACCATTGCAAGCTACTCGATATGCAAAATCTCTGGTGAAGGAATCCTCAAACCCAAAAATATCAGAAAGAAGCAATATACCAGTTCCATTATTATTTTTGACTGCTGTGAACAGATAAGCACGAATATTATCATCACCCTCCCCAAGCGAAAGCTCCACTCCATTGACTAATTCACATGCCTCATCATTTGTCACATCTTCCACATTTAGTAAACTACATGATATTTTTGAGTCTGCAGCATCTTGAACTGATTTTTGAAGAATTAAATTGCACTTTTTCTGAAAACAAACTGAAGAGTTGCATTCAACAAGGTAAATATACTCCATGATATGAATAAGGGGCTGTTATGCATGAAGTAATTCAGCAATTTTGAAGTATTTATTTAAAAAGAAACTTGTTTCAGATCGGCCTTCATAGCCCAATACACTTAGGCCGGCCTAAATTTTAAATGTCACCTGCCTCCCCATAGTAAGCTCATGGATCTCAAGGTAGAGTAGCGGATCCCTCACTCCTTGCATAGCTTACCCATTGTAAAGTGCAGCACCTCACGGAACAGTGAGGTGTTGAGCAAAACAGTTAGGCTCTTCACTCTCCCATCACGAGGGAATATTTCCACTTATATATACCCCTCCTACTACTTGAGAAAGTGCAAGAAAGCAAGAATAGAAAAAAGCAAAGTTTTTTTTTGTAAATACACAAGTATGGTCGTCTCTTGCATCTGTGTGGATATTCAATTCTCAATACACTTAAAGGCCGGCCTGCAAAGGCCCGTTAAGAGGTTGCACCTCTGCCTCCCCATAGTAAGCTCATGGATCTCAAGGTAGAGTAGAGGATCCCTCACTCCTTGCATAACTTACCCATTGTAAACATGCACAATTGTGGTGCAGCACCTCACGCAACAGTGAGGTGTTGAGCAAAACGGTTAGGCTCTTCACTCTCCCATCACGAGGGAATATTTCCACTTATATATACCCCTCCTACTACTTGAGGAGGTATCAGGAAATTACCGCTTTCATATTCTGCCAAAATCTAAAGCCATCGTGCCCATACGTCTTTCCCCCTTTCTCAGCCTCGCCTAAGATAGTACTCATGGTGATTCTCCAAGATCTTTGTTCCATATCACTATCTACTTGAGCACCCATATAACGAGATACTCCACCCCTTGAGGGACACAGAGCTAGCTCTAACTCTACTATAGCTCAAAACTCAAACACGAACTGAATTTGATATTAATTGCACTCTTAGGGTCAAATCCCTAAATGCATGTTTTCATAGCTACCAAGCAAGACAGAATGTGCTATATGCAAATGTTCAGGACTTGTACTAGTGATCAGGGACTGACAGACTTGGCAACTAAAGAAAAGAAATGAAAATACCTTTCATTTCTAGCCATAATTTTATAACTAAGTTGCTTTCTGAAAAAACAGACAATGACCCAAATTCAGGTTGCAGGTTTCTGTAGATTTCCTGGGGATGATTGTTGATACCTTTTCAAGTATGTCAGTCAGCCAAATTATGGTTAAAAACCTGCCATTCAATTCTAGCAGACAACTGGAAGTTCCAAAGCTGAGCTTTGCTTCTCCTCACTTGTCAACAGGAAAGCACACAAGGCAAAGAAGAGAAAAAACAACAAAAACATCCACATTTACTAAAACAGTATTTAGCTACAATAAATAAATAAAATAAAAGACAAGGGTCCCCAACTTGTAAAGGTAAGGGTGAGGGACGATTATATGTGTTAAAGAGATATAATATAAAATCATTAATCTAGTTTCACCTAACAATTTAAGCTTTTTGGTTAATTATTTTTTACATGGTATCAGAGCATTTGTGACTAAGTGGTGACAAAGTCAATCTTCACCGCCCATATTTTATTAATAAATAATTAAATATTATGGAGTTTCGAAGCATAGGTAAAGAGCCTATGCATTGTCCGTCATTCAAGTCCAATGGCTCTTATGTGAGAAAGCGTGTTAGAGAGATATAATATAAAATTATTAATGTAACCTCACCTAACAACTTAAGCTTTTAGATTAAATTGGTTATTCACAACAACCTTTCCCTTACATTTTTGTAAAGAAACTTACTCAACCTGAGGTCACAAGGGGCAACCTTATCACTGCCGTTGCTCCAAGGACTCGCTCCCAGTAGTTAGGTACAATAACATCCTTAATTCCAGTAAGTGCTATTTAATCTGGTTTAGTTAATTTATTATTTAAACAGTCCTCTTGGGTCTACCCTAATTTGTTGAGGAATAGAGCAGCTATTGTTTCAAAGTTTTTTATTTAATTTTGTACTTAAACTAGATCAACAGAAATCCTATACTAATCAACATCGGTAAGCTTGCTTGCCGTGGTGTGTCAGGTCGCGGGTTCGAATCAGCCTCTCTGCAAAAAGCAGGAGAAAGGCTGCCTAGAGTATTCCCTTCCCCAGACACTCACGAAATGGGTATTTGAACTGGATCGGCCCTAAGCTATAGTTGAGTCATGTGAAATTTTTGTGGTCTCTAATTTTGTTCTGTTAAGAAGATTTAGAGGATAAAGTGATGGTTTTAGGTTTTATATGAATGTGAGTGCTGACCAGCTAGCCAAGTTGAAGCAAGTTATGATACAAATGAGCACAGTGCAGAAGGACAAGGTAAGGAAAGAGACAAGGATCAAAGGAACACCAGCTTGGGCTTGGGACTAAGGGACTTGTATAGCTAGGTGATGTTATGATGATGTGGCATGTAGTTATAGGTGGTTATAACTGTTTTAACAAGAACTGTTCAAGCTTTTAAGTGATACCTGAGATTAGTTTCAATGCTTCAGCAGGGAGATACCATCCCAGAAATCTAAGGTTAAAAGGGGATTGTAAGGGAAGAGACTAGTCCATGTTTTGGTAAATTGCTTTAACTGTGGAAGCACACACAATTGAAACTTCCAGAGAATATCTCACTGTGACTTCATCAATTGAGTATGTGAACAAATGATGAAAGGGTGCTAAAGCATTAGTATATATAGAGTATTGAGTGAAAAGTGAAGGGAACAAAGAACATACAGAAGAGAGAAGAAGCAGAGGTTGGGAGGAGAGGCTTTGCAATGTTTAATGCAGCACAAACACAAACTGAACCCATGCTTGCTGTTGCTAACCCCATCTTCGCTTAGTGCTAATATCTGCTCCCAATAAACTACAACCTTACAAATAAATGCTTGTTTCCCAAGATAGATATTTGAGCTCAATCCCTTACGTTGTCATTTTCCAAATCAAATAATACCTATCACATTATGCCATACCAGCCAAGAAGGAAATATACCTGTGTCCAATCCAATTTCAAAGAGGGAATTGGAACTTAGCAAGTATGATATTATCAAGTTTTGACAACGTACAAAGAGCCGATTTAATTTACGTAAATGTTTTTATTTTTTAAGTTAATAGCTTAGTAGTGTGTTTTTAAACAAGCAGATACGCATAGTGAAAATTATTTGAAATTGCAAATGTTATAAATGATTAGTTTAGCAACCCATATTTTCCTAATTGATTTTTAAGTTTGTGATCATTTATTATTTGTAATTACATATTCAAATTCATTTCAACCAATAATCATTGGTTCAATTGATAAGGAACTTCTTCCCCTTAATCAATAGAAGATTGTCATGATTTTTAGAATATTATAATTAAAAAACAATTTATAATTATTTGAATAATTTTGATTAATGTATTAATGGTAGCAATTATTGAAATTGGTTTTCAATAAATAAAGATTGTCAAATTTTTAATGCACCTTAAATAAGCCTGTTTATTTGGGGTATATATATATATATATATATATATGATATTAAAACCGGCCCGGTCATTGACCTGGTCGAAGTATTGGGTCACTGGTTCAACTGCATGACCCGGTAATTATATGGAATATATATATATATATATATATAAGCAAAAATGTCAAAAAAATATATTTTATATATAATATATATATATATATATATATGATCGTGATACGAAGTTTAGGTTATGACATCCGTAACTATAAATCAAATCAAAATTTTCTGCATAGTACATAATTGAGATAATATTAGTGTTGTAAGTACATAAATTATGTAAGTCAATAAGCAAAAAATATATTTAAATATGTCCATTATGAAAAAAAAATTGAAACAAAAATTTGGAATTTTTTTTTGGGACCGGGCCGAGTCATCGGTTAACCGACCGGGTCACCGGTTTTCATGAAAAGCGGCCGGGTCAGACTGGGTCGCACCGGTTCTGTTGCATGGCCGGTCCGTTGCTTATATGACCGGTTTACCGGTTCACGGGTCGACCCGGCCGGGTCGGTTCGGGTTTAATAACACTGATACAGGTTTTATAAGAGTTATGTTATAGGAAAAGTGATTGTGTAATGTTATAGAGATTCGTTTTGCGTATCAGAGTTTTTTTTTTTTTGCTGCGGGCCCCACAAAATGTTGTGAGTGTAGGAAAATTTTTCTAGTCATGTTAAATGATATATATATATATATATATATATATATATATATATATATATATCCATTAACATCTGTGTTAAAAAAGAAAAAAAATAACACCTCATTTGAAAGTCACTGATCTTGCCTTGATCTAATGACTCTGATTTGTAAACATGTGACAACGTTGATATGCTTTGATCTAACGATCCTCACATAAGGTGTCAAGTTTTTTGTTTAACTTCGGTGACAAAGGATCCGTTTACAAACTTTTTTTTTATAAATTTTTACAAATTACACTATATACTCCCAGGATAACATAGTGTAGTTATAAGAGTTTGTAAACAAAAAATTTATAAATATAACCCTCCCCTATATATATATATGGGAAAACATTTCTCAAGCTGTTTGAGATAAATTTATCTCCGGTAGCCCCAAAACTATGTTGTTTTGATTTTAATTGTTTATTTCTTTATAATTTATTGTTTTTGTAATTTTATTTATTTTTATATCATATACATTTTGTAATTCACCCTTCATTGATTCTCTTTTCTCTCTCCCTTTATCACCATTGATCCATCTTTGTACGATTTTAATTTAGTAGCCGGAGATAAAATTATCTCCGGCAGCTTGAGAAATGATAAGCCTATATATATATAAGTAAAATTTATTTTTTGTGAATAGTTAATAATATAAATTATTAAATATTATTTATTGTTATTTAATATTAACTATATAGTTAATATTGAGTTATAAGTCAAATTTATTTTTTGTGAACAGTTAATAATATAAATTATTAAATATTATTTTTTGTTATTTAATATTAACTATATAGTTAAGTTTGAGTTAAAAATTATTAATAAAATTAAAAAATAAAAAGGGACAAAGAGTAAAATTTATATAAGCTTTTACGTCCTAAAAAATTAACTTAACATGTAAAAAAATTAAAATAAATCTTTTAACTCTAATCAAACGAATTAAGTACAAATTTATATAAGAATTTTACCAAATTATTATCACAAATAAAACAAAACCGAATCATATAATTATTATATTTCGAATATAAGTCTTTTGGATTATATTTTTCAAGAATAGAAGCATTTTTATATTAATTTATTTTATATTTGTTGAGATGGTATTATGAGAACTAATTTGATGGGTGTTGCTTCTAGTTTTTTGGTGTTGAACTCACTGAATGCTCCAAGGGCCAATGGGCGAAAGGGGTGTTACACTTGTGGGAGCTTCAACACTTAAAGTCATGTGAACAAGTATAATATTCCGAAAATTTAATAGAAAATAATTTAGTAAAATAAAAAAATTATTACTAAAAGTATAATAAATTTTATTGAAAATTTTTAGTTAAGGTTTAAATATTGAAGGAATCAGAATTTTGCATTAATAATGAAGAAATTTTAGAAGTGCGATTAATTTTTTTTTTAATAAAAAAAATAATAAGATAATATTATGGGGGATGCATAGGATCATTTAGGGGTAAAGCCTCATAAATTCAATATGGTTAAAGAAAAATAAAAATAAAAAAGTATGCAGGTGATTTCCTCCACATATTTTAATATTATTATAATAATAAAAATAAATAAGTAATAAAATAATGAAATGATATCGAGTTGTTATCAGAAAGGAAAATTTTGGGAAACGAGATAGAGATTTTAAAAAGAAAGAAAGTTGAAATTTTAGAAAAAATGTAATACTGGGAGTAAAAATTATTCTCGCGATTTTTACCTTTTGTCTTTATTTTACTTCTTTTCAGATATATAAGTTTTAGATATTATTGGTGCTCTGTTATTATTTTTAAATTAATGCTTCTCCTGTTTATCAAAAAAAAAAAAAAATTAATGCTTCTCCTTGTTTTTGGAAATTTTGTTGATTAAACTTACATTATTTTCGTACCAAATAAATATTTAAAGAGTATATAAGTCTTAACTACAAAATCATGATGTTAAAGAAAGTTCATGATTAGACACTAATATATTAAAGGATGTCCGAAAAATATAAATTTATATTAATCCAAAATGATATACAAAATAGACGGGACATACATGAACAACAAAATAATAGATGTACAAATCTGAAACACCTAGTGCAAGAGGCTAAAACATATGCAACATGAGCAAGTGGCTTAAACAAATGCACCAAGTGTAGGTGGCTAATACAGATGTATCAAGTGTGAGTGCCTAAAAACAAGAAACATGATCTTGTTAATTACACCATTTACCAAAAAAAGGGGGAATTCTAAAAAATTATCAAATTCCTAGTTGTCCATATGCTATACACCGTGGTAGCCAAAGCCAAGCAATGAAGTTTTTCTAAAAGGCTAGAGACAACTCTCCCATGAGTGAGTCTATTGATGGTTCCTTACAAAGAGATGGTGCACCTGTTGAATTGCAACCAGTCTCTAATAGTAGCCCAAATTCGTCTTGAGATATTGCAAGAGAATAATAAGTGACCATGGTTCTCTGCGTCAGTGTTGTACAGAGGACAGATGACACCTCTGTTAAGGAAATCGGCCTTCTCTGGAGTAAGCAGTATGTTTTTTTGTTGAAGCCATAGAATAAAGGAATATTTGGGAGGGGATGGTTGCATTCCAAACAATAGAAAACCAATGAACCTTTGGCTTACTGGTGCGGATGTAGTCATATGCATTGCCAACTATAAGATGATCATCTTTGACCCATGAATTCAATTTCTGAATTGCTGACTCAAGATGTCCCTCTCCGTGTATAATCAGATCACAAATTGTAGCAATTCTCTTGAGAAGGATAGAGTTGGAACAATTGCTTTGGAAGTCCCAAACAGTTCCACCTATGAAATAAAAGTGGTGCACCCAACGGACCTAAAAAGAATCCTTCTTAGCATGCATATACCATGGGATGCGAGAAAGAAGGGCTTGGTTCCAATCTTCAAGGAAAAATAGGCCCAGGCCATCCTCTTTCTTAGGGGAATAGACATCCTTACAAGCAACTAATGGTTTCTTTTTTCCTAAGTCCGATTTTCCCCACAAAAAGTTTCTGCAATAGGCATTAATTCTATCAAGTACAGAGCAAGGCATAGGGAAAATACCCATCCAGTAGTTCACTGTCCCTTGAATGACTACACGAATAAGTTCCAGCTTGCCTGCATAAGAAAGAGTTTTGCGGTTCCATCCCTGAATAAGCCCAGAAATCTGGGATAACAACGGGGCATAGTGAAAAACATTTAGCATGGATGACAAAAGGGGAACTCCCAGGTAACGAAAAGGGAAGACATTAGAGCTAAAACCAATAAGCTCAAACAAGTCATTGAGAATAGTGGGGTCAATACCTGCTGCATAGATGGCAGATTTCTCAATGCTCATGGTTAGACTAGAGACAACACAAAAGTTCTGGAGTCTCTCAAATATTGCAGTGACATATGAAAGATCTCCTCTAAAGAAAAGCATAACGTCATCTGCAAAAGCAAGATGAGTCAATTGTACAGCCGAACAAGAGGGGTAGAAATTGAAGGCAAAAGTGTCTTCTAAACTATTGAGGTCTCTAGAAAAATATTCCAAGCAAAGGACAAAGAGATAAGGAGAGAGGGGATCCCCTTGTCTTAACCCACAATGGCCCTTAAAATGCCCATGTATGGAACCATTAACCACCACACTAAAGGATGTGGTTGTGACATACTCCATGATCCAATTGCAAAACTGAGTGTGGAAGCCCACCGCATTGAGCATCCAATCCAGAAAGTCCCAGGACACTGAATCATAAGCTTTATGGAGATCAATCTTAAATAAGCACCTAGGGGATGTTCTCTTGCGAGCATATTTACGGAAAAGCTCTTGGACAAGGAAAATATTATCAATCATGTTCCTTTTCTTAATGAACGCAGATTGCGCTTCATTTACAATGTTTTCTAGAACAGGGGCAATTCTGTTGGCCAAGAGTTGTGCAATGATTTTATACAAAATGTTACAACAAGCAATCGGTCTGAATTAGTTCACCGGGAAGCATTAACATATTTGGGAATGAGAGCCAAAAGAGAATGGTTGACTTGCTTGAGCAGCTTGCCAGATAGAAAACATTCATTGACAGCCTTATAAATGTCATCCCCAATAATATTCCAATACTTTTTAAAGAAAAGGGCATTGAATCCATCTGGGCCAGGGGATTTATTATTGTCCATCTGAGCAATAATGTTCCAAATATCTTGTTTTGAGACTGGACCCAACAGAGATTCAAAGTAGCTAGGATCCACTTTTCGACCAGCATCACAAACAGAGAGGGAAGCTAGTGCAGACTGCCTATAAGAGCCAAGGATATTGTTGAAATGCTCAACGAATTCATTGCCAATTTTCGTCTGAGATGAAGAGAATAGGCCATTTGATTTCTGGATGCCTGCAATATATCTTCTGCTTCTGTTCCTTTTAATCAAAGCATGGAAAAATGAGCACTTGTCAACTTGCACAAGGTACCTATTTTTAAAAAGTTGAGCCAATGTTCTTGTTTCTGTTTTTCTCAGCTGGATGGTAAGGCTTATGCTGAGATTCACTTGACCCAATTGGATAGTATCATGTGGATTTTGCTGAAGGATGAATAGCTGACTATTATAATTTGTCTTAGCTTGAGCTACACGAGAAGAAATGTTGCCAAAGTCTTGCTTATGAAGATTTTTCAGAGGGATCTTTAAAGATTTAAGCTTTTTGCAACAGTGTACATTTTACAGCCAAAGTGAGCACATCCCCAAAGCTCAGTAAGAATGAATGAAAAATAAGAATGGTCAACAATAGCATTATTGAATTTAAATGGAGTGTTACCTCTCACAACAGTCATCTCAGAGTTCACCAAAATAGAAACATGATTAGAGATTGATTCAATGCAATCAGATGATTATTGGAATTGATCAAACCATTGCTGGTTGCAGAGATCTCAATCTGATTTACTCCAAACCCTCCCATTTGTCCAACAAAATGTTGAACCATAGTTGTTCAGACCCTCAAAAGCCAATGCCGAGCTACAATTTGAAAAATCTTCCATCTCATAAGCAGAAATGAGATTCCCATTGATTCTGTCTTGGGGGGATAGCACAATATTAAAGTCCCCCATCAAAAGCCAAAGAACATCAAGGGTGGAGCCTAGAGACATAAGACAGTCCCAAAAAGGTCATCTAGCAATCACATAATGCATGATTTGGGAATTGGGTTCTAATATAGTGAGTTGGACTCTATCAGATTTCCACAGGAGAAGATACGGCCAACATTATGATTATCAAAATTATGGGCATAGTCCCAATCCATAAACTTTTTCTGCATAATCTCAGAAAAAGAAAAGACATCAAGCTTTGTTTCTAAAATTGCCATAACATCCACCCCTTGCTATGAAAAAACTGCTACATCCCAAGATGCTTCAGAGGCAAGTGAAAGCCTCTGATGTTCCAGGATGAAATAATCATTTGGGATGACGGGAAGATGCCTCCCCGACACGTTTCTGATTTTTATTTTTTTCCCCTTCCTCTGGTTCTATTTGAACCTCTTTGTGGTGTTTACCTTTGTTGGTCATCGAATGATATTTGTAAGCTTTGTTTCGAGCCTTGGATTTTTTAGAAACAAATCCTTCATCAGCAGTTGCAGGCTGAATGGGTGTATCTTTGGGATCGGCTTCAGTGGATACCTGTTGTTGTTTGTCATTCTGGCCTAAGGTAGTAACCTTAGTAGCGCTAGCCATAATGGAAGGATCAAGAATTTTGTTAGGTTCGGACAAAGTTGTTGTATGGGTGGTCAATCCCTGACCTGGAGGAGGGATATCTTCTTGAGTGGGTGCAGTGACAGTAATGGCTTTTTCTGTTGCTTCAGGTTGAGATTTTTTCCCTCCTCCTTATGCTTTACATTTTTCAAAAACATGACCAATCATTTTGCAATTGCTACAAAAAGAGGGTATGTTCTCATATTCAATCTTCTGGATACATGAGCGACCATTAGGAAGCTTGAATTGAACTTCATCTATGAGGTCATTGGCTGAATCTCTCTTAACAAGTGCTCCGGCAAAAGAAATGGAACCCATGGTGGCTGTAAGCTGGTCAGTACGAAGTGGCTTTCCAACTCTTGATAATATCTTACTCAGAGCTTGAGAATTCCAAAGCTCCAAAGGAAGATCTTGAAGCTTCTCCCAAACTGGAATCCGACTAAGTTCCTAATTACCAAAGTCAAAGAATGGTGGCATGATCTTCAATATCAAGGGACAATGGAATATGAATTATGGCCCCTCTACCAACACCTTATTCTTGCCATCCTCATCTTTGAATTTGAAAACTAGCCATCCTCCTGAATCACTGGGATTAGCCGTGGCTCAACATTCAGCAGTGGTGGTTGTCGATGACCACTTCTGGTAGTGCGTCCATGGTTTTCGTGGGATTTGAAATTTTTCGTTTCCCCACAGACAACGTCAATGTTCTATCCATGCGACAGAGATGTCTAGCCTGAGGCTAGTAGATCAATGTGGGATCTTGTACTTTCTCTAGGTATCTATAAATTAGATACCTCAGGGTTCACGAATCACTGTACACAAATATGCAGCTTTAGCCAATGGTGTGATGTGTGTGCACAATGATTGCATAATAATAAGAGAGAGAGATTAGTCCATACCCATGGTCTTTATCTCCTATTTATATAGTTTACCTTTAAGGTTTGAATAACCTGGATCCCTTGCTTCATGGGCCCAACTGACTCCTTGCTTAGCTGTCAAGTATTTACCTTTTGATGGGTCATCTGAACATATGGGCCTCATGTAGGTCCATAGCAGTCGTTTACTAAATTTGAAGCACCCGTATAGTAAGTATTATATGTTTGTTTAATTTTTTATTAGATAATGACATGTGATTTATTATTTTTAATATTAAAATATTTGAAATTTGTATTAATTTTTTATAGATATTTAAATATATTTATCTTTTTTAATATAAATTATAAATTTACATATATTTATTAAGTAATACATTTAAATCAATAACCCACTAATTAAATTAGTAATCCAATACGTCAACAGAATTAATAAGCCAACTGAGTTTAATCAAATTGTGTGAAAGGATAAATGGGCAACTGCCAAGGGTTTTAATCGTGTGTCTGTGCGTCAGTTTAGCCGCCAGCGCATTTTTATCACGCATTAGAGAGTGTGGCTAACATAGGCCTATTGTGTACACGGAATAGCCTCCGCCCAATTCGGTTAAAATAAGCATATTCTCCCTCTTTCTTTCCAAAGCGTCATTTTCATTGTTGCTTTCGTCCATGTCTCTGTGATCTTCTTTCTTCTGTTTCTCCACTCACTCGTAAGTTTTGTTTGTTTTCTAGTTATTTTCTTTTTCTCTCTCCTTTACTTTGAAAATCAATCCTCTTACTTCTTACCTTAGCGGTTGGGTCATCGTTCTCGTTTCCTACACACACACACACACACACACACAAACGTTAAAAATCTATTGTCTCGGTCAAAGGTCTGTATGGATCTGTGTGCCGTTCATGTGAAAAACCTTTTCAACACAAACTCGTTTTGCCACAGACCCGTTTCTTCCAATTTGGGAAGGACTGGGGTTTCTTTCAGAGTTGTAGATAATGAGATCACAGTTTTGAGGCGTAAAGGGTATCGTCCATTTGTTGTCACTGCTTCGGGCAAGAAGAACCATGGCAACTCCTCTTCTTCTGGTCTGTAATTTCCTTTAATTTAATTAAAATTATTATTTCTCTGAATTAATTAATAGCTCTTTGTACTGTTATATGAGATGACAATTATATGCAGCAAAGGACGGAGAATTAGAAATCGTGCATAATATGCATGCGAATTGCATTATGGTTTATTGATGTATTGATGATGGTCAACTTGGATTTGCGCAAAAAATTGGTGCTAGGGCTTCTATGTAAATCGCTGTTTTCATGTATTGATGATGGTCAACTTGAATTGCATTATGATGTATTGATGTATTCGGTGTTTTCGTGTTTACAGAACAATATGATAGTCAAAATCTTCTTTGCTTCAGTTCAATCGTAACCAGTTCTGTATAATCCTTCTTTTCTGACTACGAAGTGTGAAGTTTAGTAGTTTACCCTTGGTGGCCAAAGTCCTAAATCATTTATGCTTTGTTCTTTATTTGGGGAACTTTGGAAATTCTTTGATTTTAGCTTACTACTGCCATTTTCTTCCACAGAATTAAATTCTGTAAATAGCACCTATCATTAGGATGTAGTAGTTCATTTTTCACTTGCCGTTTAGCAAACTTTGTTTTTCTGTAATGTCTTCCAATCTTCAGTAAATTAAAAACAAATCATGATTTAAATTTGAAGAGATGCATCAAATGAAAGAGTTGATCCAAGATGTTGTTGCCTGTTGGAGTTCCTTCATGACAATGAATTGGAATTTCAGTCTAGAACTTCCTTCTTCCCGATATGAGAGAAAGCTCTATATTGAATTGTTGAAAATGAGGAATGGTCATCCCTATGTTTAATTTATAATCAGTTTTTCATTTGCCAACTTCGGTGCTATGGTGATGCTTTTAGAACATAGTGATTAGTTTTGCATTTGTGTCACTTAAAATCTTATTTCTTACAAACCTTGAAACTTATTCGTAATGTGAGAAAATATGGCATAATAACCAGATAAAAAGAGTCGGTGATTTACTTTTGGGTTTAGGTGAAATTTTTTGGTTGACAAGCTTACTGCTTCTCATCTATGGATAGCATGGAGTTCCATATGTGATAGTTTCTTATCTTTCTCAGGGACCTGGGGTATATTTTGTTCTTATGAATTTTGAATCTAGAAGTCCTCTTTCTGTTTGGGAAGGGTAGAAGTGAGGCCAAATGTTCTTGCTACAAGATTGGTCTCTGTTAGTTATTTTTCTGTTACAAAAATTGTCATGAATGGGAATAATATATAGATTTTTTTTTTTTTGCTTCCCCCCTGCTTCAATTAAAATGGAGCTATTCTTATACAGATTAAAGGCATTTATCTTCCCTGTATGACCCCCAGTTCCTTTGCTTGTTTAATTTATTTGATACGGATACTAACCTGTTATCCAATATGCAGTTATATATCACCTATCTTATAGTGTTGAATAATGTTTTTCCTTAGTTCTTATAGTTTACACTAGTACTTATTTAGACTTTAGAATTTGTGATACAAATCATGAATTGCCAAGCTAATTTTTGAATCGTGAGATTTAGAGACACCATCAGAAATAGTTTGAAATATATCTAATGTATAATTTATAATTCTCACTGTAATAAATTTAAACTAAGAATTGAGAAAAACAACTTAGTGCATTTTGGATTAGCTTATTTTGGAGAAATAATCGCTTTTTTTAGCAGTTTCTTGAGAGTTTTTGTAAAGAAAAAAAAGTGATTATGTCCCCCGAATTAATCTTTCCCAAACATGCAATTAACCATAAGTTTCAGAAAACAAAATCACAAGTGATAATTGAGTCTTGCTATCAACTTATATATTAGCTTATAAATAAAAAAGACATAATACATAAGTAAAGGTTTCTTGGTGCATTCTTGGGTCCTTTTCCGGAGAGAAATGGATAAATAAAGGTGAGCATCCTGCAGATATTACCTCTTCGAAGGTTCTGGATTGGACTCCTGAGCTTGCTGTGGTTAGGAATGGCCTTCCTCTTCCTTGAGAACACTATTCACTTGCTAAATTTTCCATTTTCTTGAATTGGTTGAGATGTCTTTGTGGAAAAGATTCAAGTGTCTTCTGAGGTGTGGGTGAACTTCCGGGAGATTGTGTTTTGGGTGTGGTGTTTGTATGGGACATTCTGGGAGATAATGGTTCGGGGGCTTCAGGAATCGGTGATTCAGCACCGGCTGCAGCATTTGCAGCATCTTGGTGAGGAATTGCTATATTAGGGAAGTCCAAGAGAGGGTCCAAGTGGTTTTCCTCCTCCTTGTATTCCTTGATGGTGATCTCCCCCTGAAGAGAAGGAAGGGGAAAATAGCAAAAGTTATCCCGGAAGGTAACATCCGCGGAAACATAAAAACCTTTATGTGGGAGGATGGCAACATTTGTAACCCTTTTGAGTAGCAGAGTATCCAATGAATATATATTTTGGGGCTCTTGGGTTTAATTTTCCTTTGTTTGTGGTGGAAGGCTGGATAGGCTGATTTAGGGATAGAACCTGGACAGGGCATGGAGAGGGCTTTGGAGGTTTAGAACTTTAATGGGGAGGCAGTTAATACGGTATGTGGCTGTGAGGACAACTTCCCTCCAGAATTGTTTAGGAGCTCCCATTTGGAATAAAAGGGCTCTGGTCTTTTCTAAGTGATGGCCAATTTTCCTGTTCAGCTTTGTCATTTTGTGGGGTGTTCACAACACAAGAGGACTCGTGGGTTATTCCTTTTCTTTGAAGGAAGGGTGACATGGTGAGATTGAAGTAGTCCTTGGCATTGTTAGTTCTAAGTTGTTTGATGCTGGTACTGAATTGGTTTTTAATCATGGAGAGGACTTTAGGCAAAATGGTGCTGATTTCAGATTTTTGCTTCATCAAGAAGATCCAGGTGACTCGGTGTAGTCATCTATGAAAGTCGCACACCTGCGTGCCCCAAAGATGTTAGGAATTGAGTTGGGTCCCTACACATCACAATGAATGAGATCAAAGGGTTTAGGACTTCTTTCATTACTAACTGGGTAGCTGACACATTTGTGTTTGACAAGTCACAAATTTCACTGTGAAGGGGGTTAACATCAGTGTTGGAATACAAGGAAGGGAATACACATTTGATAATGTAGAATGATGGATGCGCAATGGTGGAGCCAACTCTGTCTCTTCTGCTCTGATTGTGTGGGTTGCAGGTCTTGTTCTCTTGTTACAAGTTCTTATATACGTCTCTAGAAAATAAAAGCCATTTTGTTCCTTAGCATGTCCAATCATCTTCCACAAATCTCTCTCATGCAAAACACAAAAATTTGGATTAAAAATTGACAATAGTCATTTTATTAATAGATAATAGGCTAGTAAAGAGTTTGAGTACGAGAAGGACATTCTTGAGGATGAGAAGAGGGCAACGGTCAAAAGGGTGCTGTATTTAATAGTATGTATTTAATCTTCATAACCCATTCATCGATGTCTGTATTTAATAAAAGTGTGCCAAGAAACAAAAATGTAAAAACAAGTTGTTTCTTATTTTGTTAATTTGTGTTCTTGGGTTACCGGTTCATTAATGATTTTATCAAACACTATTTCCAACCATTTATGTTCCCCTTCCCCATACTTAAAATAAAGAAAAATATTTTTGGGAATGTTATTATGCATGCCTTATGTCTCATGTTTTCCGCACTGCATTTGAAATCAATTGTATCGTATGGAATTAATTTTTTTTTTCCGAGCTAGGTGCTCTTTCTACTGTTCTTGTTGCTTCTTGGGTTTAGAGTTTGGAGACAACTTGGTAGAAATATATAGTGGACAAAAGGATGAGATTTTGGACTGATCACTTGATATAAGTATTGACATCATAATGAAGATCATAACATTACTTCCTTGTTTTACCATATTATTCCTTCATTTCATTTAATTGTTTTTCACTTTGATGATAATATACTTTTCATGAGTTGTTTTTTGGTTGATATATTGATCATTACAGGTAATGGTGAACAGTCTATTCCTGAAGGAGATGGCATTAGAGGCAACAATTCTAATGGTGACAAATCAGATCACAACTCCGAGGGATATCATCATACTAACTTGGATTGGCGTGAATTCAGAGCAAAGCTATATAGAGATGAGCTGGTGATGCATTCATTCTTAAATTGGATCTATATCTGTAATCTTCTCTTATTATCCTACAGATCTTGTATGCCATTTTAAGTGGATAGAGTCAACCTCATGAATTTTGAAATATGTTTCAAAACATCTGTTATAGTCATTCCTGTGCTTTGTTACAGTCATAGAAGCATGCTTGGTATCTCCTTTTGATAAATTTGTCATCAATCTAGGACGCTTCCGTTGTTGAAGCAGACAACTTGACTACACCTGTCCTTTTAACCTGTCTAATGATTTATATTGGTGATCAGGTTTTAGTCCTGCTGGGTTGATTTATATCTTTTTTTTAGTTTTCCACTTTCTGTATTCTTTGTGACTTGTTGAAACTTGAAATAGTTTTAATTATTGATATGGACGCTATTATTTATGATTGAGCATATCTAAGAAGCAATACAGTAATTTACTGAATATTTCATTAACTGAGGTTTTTTTTTTTTTTTTTTTCACTTCATTAACAGAAAGAAATATCAGATACTGACACTCACAATCAAGGAGGGGCGTTGCACAATTCCAAACCTCTTGGAACAAAGTGGGCTCATCCTATTCCAGTACCTGAGACTGGCTGCGTACTTGTGGCTACTGAAAAGCTTGATGGTGTTCGAACCTTTGAAAGAACTGTTGTCCTCCTCCTCAGATCTGGAACTAGACACCCACAAGAAGGGCCTTTCGGAATTGTCATCAACCGTCCTCTTCACAAAAAGATTAAACACATGAAACCTACAAATCATGATCTATTAACCACCTTCTCTGATTGTTCCCTGCATTTTGGTGGACCTCTTGAGGCAAGTATGTTCTTGCTAAAAGCAGAGGAGAAGTTGAAGCTTCCAGGGTTTGAAGAGGTAATTCCTGGGCTATGTTTTGGTGCTCGAAATAGTTTGGATGATGCTGCAGGGCTTGTGAAAAAGGGGATTCTCAACTCTCAGGATTTCAGATTCTTTGTTGGTTATGCTGGATGGCAACTTGATCAGTTGAGAGATGAGATTGAGTCAGATTATTGGTATGTGGCTGCATGTAGCTCGAGTTTGCTTTGTGGGGCTTTGTCTGATTCTTCAGAAAGTTTGTGGGAGGAGATTTTGCAGCTAATGGGTGGTCATTACTCAGAATTGAGCCGGAAGCCAAAGCAAGACACCTAGTTACATATATATGGCTTCAGATTTAGAGACAAATGAAGCATTTCTATTCAGGGTGTTACGAAGCCAAATGCAGTTTTAATTTTTCGGAGATAATTTATCCTCCTATCCTGCTTTATTGTTTATTTTAAGAGGGATCGTACCTTGTTGGGTTCTTGTAATTATGCTTGTCAGTATAGTAATGTAAAAAGTTGTCTTAGTTGTATTTTATGGTTAAACTTTAGAATTTCTTCCAGAGCACACACAGTTGAAGCATATTAGAATTGGCATTTCCAACACTACAACCTATTAACCTGACGGTTCCTCTTTTTTAAAGGGGAACGGCCATTTTTTCATATCATTAAAAAAGAGGAACCGTTAGGTTAATAGGTTGTAGTGTTGGATTGGGTTTTAAGAGTAGTATGATAGTATATATATATGGCTCATAAGAAAGAGCCGCCCAGAAAATTTTAGAAAGTAAACCATATTGTTGATTGATAAAATTTCATGTTCTGGATGGCTGCAACCTTGAGAGCCGCCCTGAAAATTTCAGAGAAGTAAGCCATGGTGTTTATTCTTGTCGATAACTTTTTCTTTCAATGTCAACGTCAGTTTCTTGCTTTTCAAGATACAATGCATCTACTTAATTAGTAATGGTATTTGTATTTGTTTTGGACTGCTTCACAGCCTTAAGTCATGGGTCATTTCATTGATTTTCTATAGGGAGAATTATAGATGTCATGATAGATCATCTCACCCCCATTATATTTAATTATTATACACATTGGTAGCTACCTAACAACAGAGATAGGCAAAACATTTATGACTCACATTTTCTTTTATTATTAAGGAATATTTTTTTATTTATATATACCCCTCTTCATTTACTGAAGAGGCATATTATATTTATCACATTTATGAATTGTTACTCTACAAAGAATATAGACCCACTGTATCCTCTATAATATACTGCGGCCTTTAAGAGCATTTTTTTAGTGATATATTTCACTCTTAAAGGGATATAGACCTAGCTCTCTAACATAAAAAACTCATCGATAGTATTTGATAATGATATTTGTACTTGGTATGGACCAGTCTCATAGCCCAAAGCCATGGGTTGACCCTTAGATGCCCAATTAAGAGATCACTTCCCTATCTTCCTATCTTCGGCTTTTTGATCCTTATGGCCCTTATTTAATAAATAATTACCAATTTGACCCTCATTTTAAACTAATACGAAAATTTAACCTCTCCCACAAACATAACACCAATCTGCCCCTGTTTGACTATTGACCACACTCCCTACCCGGGTACACACTCACTTACCCGGGTAGATTTTGAAATTTTTTACCTACCCGGGTAGAGTTCTTCAAAACTGGGCACACTTTGCATTACTTACCCGGGTACATGAGTGTGTACCCGGGTAAGTGTCGACCAGATTGCATTTTATAAAGGCCAGCAGCCCCATTCGGTAAAACCCACAAAGGGTACCCGAGTAGAGCTGCTTTGAGAGGCATATTAGGTGCGATTTGAAGGTCGAATCTTGCACATATTGTTGTGGTTTCTGATCATCAGTGTGTGATCCTCTCTGTCTTCCACCGATTGCAATCGATTTAAGGTAATTTTTTTTTCGTTTCATTGATTTGATTCTATATATCCATCCCTCATGTGTAAATTTATCAATTCATTGTAATTTCGTTTATATTATTGCATTTAGACCGAATAATTTTATCAATTTGTATGTGTTACCCTTGTATGTGTTACACTAACCCTAACCCTAACCCTAACCCTAACCCTAACCAATCTGCCTCACCATAAACCCTAACCCTAACCCTAACCTTAACCAATCTGCCTCACCCTAAACCCTAACCCTAACCCTAACCCTAACCCTAACCCTAATCTGTATGTTTATATTTCTGATGTTGGCATTTTTTTTTTCAGTTTAGTTGTGTGACGAAATGAGTGCCAGACGCATCTCAAAGCTGCCGTTGGTGGAAAACGAGCGAAGAAGCAAGCGGCGACAGGACGGGTCGTCATCCTCTCAGCCGCAGGCTGGTGCGAGTCAGGCTCCGGACTTGCCGTTCGGTTATTTGTTTGACGACGATGTAGCTGCCCACGAAAAGTATGTCAAATATTTCATGAGCAGGAAGATCTGCGAGCCGAAATCACTGGATTCGGCCTTCTTCAATTTGGAGAATTTTGAAATAGTTCCGCTACTTGAGGAGACACATTTAATTGTGCTTGCGGAGATGAGATGCCCCTACTCTGAGGTGATGGTGAGAGCCTTCTACCAGAACCTTGGATATGCGAATGGCGAGCTGACTTCCCGTGTCTGCGGGATTGATATCGTCATGACTGCGCCTATTTGGACAGAGCTCCTGGGTTATGATTTTGATGCTGTCACAGGAGCAGCTCTATATGATGGAGACAGCCATCATATCTTTGGTGATTATGACAGGGAGACCATAGTCACACAGACCAGGAGGGCAGACGCCGAGGCCGGACATTTTTCTCACTACCCTGTGAGCAACTTGTCGGTTTCTGCTCGTATCCTCCATTATGTGGTCACACATATTATTTTTCAGCGCCCGCATAATCATTAGAAGGTGCTGGAAGGAGATTTTGTTATACTGTGGGCCCTCCTCCACCGCAGGGAGGTGAACTGGAGGCATTACATCTACATATTGATGTGGAAGGCTGCCAAGTCGAAGAAGGCTGAATTGCCTTTTGCATTCCTGGTGCAGAAGATCCTAGACAGATTTGGTGTGCCTACGGCGACTGAGAACTTTAAGGTCGCCACAGGGTGGAATGCCATATTTGGTGAGAGACTGCTGAAGCAGTGTGGGATCCAGCAGAGCAGAGCGGGTCCCTGGTACTGGAAGAAGGCACCAGAACCACCTGAGATCCCAGTCCACCACGATGCTGAGATGGAGGATGCACCTGCAGGTGATGTGTTTGGTTTTATGGCCATTATGCATACTTGTTTTGATTTTTTTTTTAATGTGACATTTTTGCTTTTCTTGGTTTTTACTGCAGGCCTTGATGATGGCGACGATGATGATGATGAGGATGATGACGGACAGACACGTCTCACCCGCAGAGGGCGACCACCAGCTCCTCCCGAGGGTGGATGGACACTTGATGATGTCATGGCATCCATGTGGAGACTGTCTACTGACTTTAGAGGATATAGACAGAGCACGAACAAGTGGCGGAACCAGATGGACAGAAGTGTTTCGCGGTTGGACAGAAGGGTTGCACATTTAGAGGATTTAGTTGGCAGGGGTGCCCATCCACAGGAGGACACTGATGATGTGGATGAGGATGATGAGAATGGGGAGGACACGCAATCGGATTAGTTTGTGCTATTAGTGTCCATAGGGTTTTACATTTTGAATTATGTATTTTGCATTTTGGACCTAAATATTTGAATGATCAATATTTGATGGATCTTTTTGTAATGTGAACCTTGGTTTGAATGCAATTTGAAAGCAATTTGATATCCTATTTGAATGCAATTTTCATTTCCTGCAAATTCGTACTTGTCTAAGTTTAAACTTTGATTGTCGCACATTATGCTTCCGGTTGCCTATTTGTACGAAATCAATCCACCCCCAAGTTATATTGTATGTGGGTATTACAGAACAAGCAAAAAAAGGGTTAAAAAATGGCCAAAACCGAAGCTGTCCATGCATAACCAACTGGTCTACCCGGGTAACATGTACTGGTTTACCCGGGTACATGCTACCCGAGTACACCAGTACAGGTTACCCGGGTAGATCAGTTGGTTATGCAGGGACAGCCTCTGTTTTGGCCATTTTTTAAACTTTTTTTGTATTGCACCCTAATACAATAACATTAACTGACTTGGGGAAGGGGTAAATGGGTATGGTTTGCATTCGGAATGCACAATACGCAACGAGTACATAATATGTAAATAATAAACGTCATTACAAACAAAACAATACTTAAATAGTAAATGTCATTACAAAACAAAGTACTAATGATCATGCTTGTCTTAGTCGCAATGGACATGTACGAATGTTATGTCCAACTTGCTTGCAATGCTTACATCTACTCTGACTGCTCGTCGGTTGAGACTCAACCCAATCCATCTCATTCTGAATCCTTGAAGACTTTGGTCTTCCTTTTGCACGTACCAACCGTGAATCCGGAATTACAGTAGGCCCAATAACGGATGGAATCAACAATTCATTGCCAATAGGAAACCAGTGTTCAGCATATACTTTAGAAATGGTTGGGATTTTAAAAATGTCATCCACATAATCATAATGGTTTAACCTGGCTGCCTTGCAAACTGCTAAAACATGGCTGCAGGGATACCTCCTTGCTGTAAACCTACCACACTGACATTTACGATTGATTAAGTCAACTCTCATGGTGTCACCAACCTCGTGAGTAGATTGATTGTAGGCATCCTCAACCTCAAACAGTAATAGGGAACTATCATATATCCTCACACGATAAGTGCCGGCCAATTCATCATTTTTTTCCAAAGCTGCCTCAACCTTCTTTGAAATTATCCTTCCTTGTGAGATATCTTTATCAATGGCTTCACGTCTCTTGACGAAATATTCAACGAGTCTACTGAATGTCATCTTCACCAATGCAGTTATTGGTAGATTACGTGCTCCACGAAGCACCTTATTCACACACTCAGATAGGTTGGTTGTCATATGACCAAACCTACGTCCTGCCTCATCGTACGACCTGCACCATTGCTCTTTTGGAATCGCATCCAACCATGAAGCCACTTCAGGATTGTTCTCGATAAATTCCTTGTATCGAATGTCGAAATTGATCTTTGAACATGTGTACCCTGGAAAAAAATGAAGCCACAAATACAATTGGTTAGTTACGATTTTATAATGGATTTATAAAGCGGGAATTGATACATTACCTAATTTCATCAACGTTTTCTTCAATTCCACATTCCTAAAGCGGGAATTGAAATTGCTTCCGATGTGACGTAGACAAAATACATGATAAGCATATGGAGGCTGCCATCCAGCGTGATCTTTGACCGCCCTAATGATGCTTCGATGACGATCGGATATTAGGCAAATACCGTGCCTATGTGTGACATGAAAACGTAAAAGGCTTAGAAACCAAGACCAATCTTCCAACCTCTCACCTGGAGGAACAACAGCAAAGGCAATAGGAAGCAGATATCCATCCCCATCCTGAGATGTAGCAATCAATAGAGTTCCTTTGTACTTCCCGTACAGATGAGTGCCGTCAATTTGAATTATAGGTTTGCAATATTTGAATGCCTCAATGCATTGGTGAAATGTCCAAAAAACCCTATGAAATATAACCCTGTCTGTATAAACCCGACATTCGTCAAAACATTGATTTGTATCAAGTTTGAACACAGAACCCACATTCACCTGCGTCATATACGTCAACCAATTGGGCAAGAATCCGTACGATTTCTCCCAGTCACCAAACAACTTAACAATCGCCTTCATTTTTGCCTTCCAGGCCTTTCTGTATGTTATGTTGTATCCATATATTCCCTGTATCCTCTCTTGTATTAGAGCTGGTTTTGTGGATGGATCTTCCTTTAACATATCTGGAAAAAAAAATATAACTTTAACATATTTTCAATTATACTAAATCATTAAGTACACAGTAGAATACATACTCATTATAGCCGCACAAATGACATCTGAATCCAACTGTCTATGATCCTGTGACAGGCCCTGATTTAGGCATGTGTGCCCTTGACCCCATTTACGGACCACCCAGTTAGCTCCCTTCTTCGGCTTAATTGCCCTCATATACCAGGGACAACCGTCAGCATGGTTTTTACACTTCATAACAAATCTTGATTCGTCGCTTTTTTCAACTATGGCTGTCCTGCGCCCCTTCATACAATGTATCTTCACAGCATGTTGCATTTCAGGTTTGGATCCAAATTCTTGTTGCACAAATAATGGATCTCCTAACTTCCAACCTCCATGCAAGTCATCATCCCCATATAGGAGTTCCAACTCGTCATTAGGGTGGGCCCAATTAATGAATGAATAATGTTGGCTTTCATTCCAAAAAGGCTCCACCGCTGTCCCTGCATCTAAACATCAACTCTCATTTGTCTGAATGAATATCACCACAAATAATAAATTGTCAAAAGCAAATGTCACAATTTATAAACTTACCACTACTGACTGGGTCAACATGAAGTGGTGACAAGGCTGAGTCAACATGCACTTGTGACAAGGCTGGGTCAACATGCAATTGTGACAAGCCTGGGTCAACATGGAGTGGTGACAAGGCTGGGGTACCCAAACTTACAGCGCTCGTGTCTGCGTCAAAATTTTCGTCCACGTCAGTGTCTGACGTATCACCTGGAGGAATTTCACTTTCAGGTTCTCCCTCATCTTCGCTGTCCACATAGTCCTCATCTTCATCCTTTTCATCCTCATCCAAGGCTACCCGAGGAGGTGCGGAAGATCGTACAATTGTATCTTCTTGACCAGTACATTGTGCAGTAGTGGTTGCATGCACCGGCAAAGATGAAGACTGACCAGCATCAACTTCAACATAAATCTCAATATATTTTAAAATTTTCCATCCAACATACGCATCTGTGACGAACTCCACATCTTCATCATCATTGATATCATTACCAATGTAGTATATTGTATCCATATCCAGTACAGTCTCTAACCTGGCTATCATGCGGTGGATGGAATGGATGCCTTCTAACCCCATTTTTTGGAGGATTCTCTGCTTCAGTTCATTGCATGTAGTGCCCACTTTGATTTTCATCGTTTTTGTTTTTCCTTCGAATCGGACACCGTTCGGACCTTCAAAATGCCTTCCATTGTAGTAAATAACTATAGGAACCATGTTTGGACTTGAACTCATCCTTCCCACGAAAATTAGGTCTAGGTTTTGGGTTTTTGGATGTTGGTTCGGATTTTTGAGAACAAAATGTGTGTGGAGGTGCAATCTCAATGTCCTACAAAGATCAAGCTTTATGGATGGATGAGATGAATTATATGTGTGATTTTTCAGAATAGAGAGCTCAAGGGAGAGAGATTTGGGGAACAAAAACCTAAATCACGCAACAATGGCCAAAACCCATTGATATTGGGGTTTCTGGTCGACACTTACCCGGGTACACACTCATGTACCCGGGTAAGTAATGCAAAGTGTGCCCAGTTTTGAAGAACTCTACCCGGGTACACACCTATCTACCCGGGTAGGTAAAAAATTTCAAAATCTACCCGGGTAAGTGAGTGTGTACCCGGGTAGGGAGTGTGGTCAACGGTCAAACAGGGGCAGATTGGTGTTATGTTTGTGGGAGAGGTTAAATTTTCGTATTAGTTTAAAATGAGGGTCAAATTGGTAATTATTTATTAAATAAGGGCCATAAGGGTCAAAAAGCCTCCTATCTTCCTATAGTGAGAATCATATAACTTGTGGCAAATGATCTCTCATCCTCAATACAGCTCAACATTGATACATTGGTGGTGCACTACCTCACTCACAGAGGCGAGGGAAAATGTTCTGCCTGTTGGCAGATGTGTCCAACGTAGGTTGGATGATTAATCTCGGATACGAATGTTTCTCTCTAGATGCCTATAGATTAGGTATCTGGGAGGAACAGGGATCACTGACACTGACCTAGGCGCATGCCTTCGAGGTGTGTGTGTGTGATCTATAGTGTTTTGGATTAGAAAATGTGTACCTTACTGCTCTGCCTTACCTGCCTTATATAGCCCGGCTCTAGGGTTTGGTGGCTGGCCGAGGTGCAATGTAGGTGTTGGGCCGAGGTGCGTAGTGGGCCTCAGTCTGGCCCATAACAGTTGCCCCCAGCTCGGTAGGCTGAGTTATCTGGCTGCCGAGTTGCGTTGATCATCTGACCTGCGACATCTCGGCTGCGTAGCTGGAATGAATTCACATGTCCGTCTTTTAACTTGCGGTTATCCTCCACGTGTTTCAAGTCATCATGATGCGTATCGTTTGATTATCTGCGCGCCGTCTTGGCATTTAATGCGACTGCGACTGTACAGATATCAATCGTTTTGTCTTGTCAGGTGCTTTTTGCTTTTGCATTTACGTTTTTGCCCCTGTCTTTTCGTTTTCGCGGGTCACATCCCTTGAACTTCTCCCCCCTTCCTATTTTACTGATGTTTCCCCCCTTTCTTCACCTTCTGCTTCTTTCGTTGTTTCATTTGCGGCTTGTGACATTTTGTGCTTTCAAGATTTTCTGGTGGCATCAAACTTCTCCGTTCAATACTTCAACGTCACTTGCTCTGTAAGTATGAACTTTCTGGTCTCCTTTATCTTCTTGCCTTTTATTATTGCTCGTTGCTTGCATTTCTGTGGTTACTGCTTTCATTGCCGCGTTTAGTCTGTCTTCGCATTCTTCCTCTGCATTCATCTTCTTTATATTCAATTTTCTTACTATCGCTGGTTGGCGTTTGCTGCTCTTTTGTGGAAAAGTTTCCAACATGGATAAGGGAATTCCTTATGAGAATAGGAGGGCCACTTGTCCCCGTGTTTTCGGCCGGAGTGATGAGATCTTGGCAGAGGAGGAAGCTAAAGCTGCTGAGGAGGAGGTGATTCGAGGCCAAGGTGCCTCTTCTAGCCGTGGATGTCGGCTGCCGGTTTCTAGGCCCGAGCATCGTCGTCGTGCTCCTGGGTCTGGACGCTGTCCACCAGTGGGATCTCGTCCCAGTGGTCAAGGGCGGTCTCGACCCTCAAGGCGAGGTCGGTCCTTGCCATCTACCCGCATCGCGGGCTATATGCCCACGAGCGCCAACCCTTCCTTAGATGATAGACCTAGGTCGTCTCCCCTTCTCATCACTGGTCCTCGAGATCAAGTTCCCTTGAATCCGTCCTCTGTTCAGCCCCAACCGTCGACCTCCCTTTCCCAGAATCCAAATCCCTGCTTCAATTGCGTTCACCTTAGCGCGCAATTTATTGGGAATGGTAATGACTTTATGGCGAATCTTGTCCTAGGCAGTTGTTTTCACTATGTCGGACTTAGAAGTCCAGCTCCGATGACCTCTTCAGATAGTTCTTCGAGCTCTTCACACCGTAGTTTTTTTAACTCAGGTGCGTGTACTTTGCTTCTTTTGCTATTTTTAATCCACCCATTTTGCTGTTCTAGGTTCTTATGGAGTCCCCTTCTGCAGAACTCAACATGGAAACTACCTCATCTAACCACGAGCTGGAAGCCGAGGTTGCAGTCGTTGAAGAAGGTTCTGCCCCGGTAGATGTTAGTCTGCGCCGGCAATTTCCCTGGGTGACCCAGGAAGTCCTTAGTTTTAGGTCCTCCTTGACCACAGAGGAAATATCTGGGTTACCCATTGGTAACCCAATAGGTTTTAATACCTTCTGTCCGGCGGAGGATGAGCCAGTGTGCTCAGGTCGGAATCCACAAGAGCCTCCCTTTTTCTTCTTTTACCGAGACTTGATCACCAAGATCGGTATTCGCTTTCCTTTCTCCCCCTTTATTATATGCCTTTTAAACCACTTCCTTTTAGCTCCCACTCAAATTCACCCTAACGGATGGGCGTATATTGTTGCCTTCGAGCAACTTTGCACATCCCTGTCCATTAACTGTTCTGTTGCCCTGTTTATGTACTTTTTTAACATTTATACCCCACGCTCCGGTTCTGAACCTCCCAAGTTGAAGGGTTGGGCCAGTATCCGGGGTCGTATTAGTAAGCCGTCCAGAAGGTTATTTTCTGTATATAGTGACTCCTTCAAAAACTTCAAAGGCGCGTACTTCAAGGTCGTGGCCGAGGCCAATGAGAAGCCGTGGTTCGTTGGGGAAAAAGATGAGGGGAAATTCCCATTATATTGGTCCCGTCAACATTACCTCCGAAAGTCGGCTGATTACAAGCTGCCCTTATCAACCGAGGAGAAGCTTAATGTCAGGACCTTGCTAACCCATGTGCATACCCAGGGTCATATGAGCGCTGCGTCCTTGGTCGCTAAGTCCTCTGTTGCAAGCGACCAACCCAGTATGCTTTTCAACATTTTATTTACTCGTCGTTTTTATCCTGCTTTGGAATTTGATATGTCCTTAATTATGCTGATAACCTTGCTTCTTTTGTTTGCCAGGTTTAACCATGAACCCTAGCTCGGATGACGTGCCTGACTACTGCCGGGTATTGCGGGGCAAGGGTGTAGCCCGTCCCCCCCCCCTCAAAGAAAACTAAGGTTGCTGCTCCTCCCCTGGGTGCGGGTTCATCCAACCCTGAGCCCCATCACGGCACTTCCATCTTGGATCTGACCAATGATGGGGAAAATTGGTTGGATGGGGAGCCAGAGGAGACCCCCCTTACTACTGGAGGCACCACCCGGGCCGTGGTAGCCGTTGCGCGGGGTAACGCCCCACCCTCTCCCCTACCTGCTGGTTTAAGGAGGGGCTCATTATGGGAGATGGGGGTCACGGCCGAGCTACGTGGCGTGACTCGTGCTCCACCTTCCTTCTATGGTTCTCCTGCTCCTTCCAAGACCGAAGCGGAGGAGCTTCAGAAAGCTGAGCAATACCTTTTTAAAGCGGCTTCATTGATGAAACCGTACTCTCTCCTGCTCGAGAAGCACTCGGAAATTCTATCCGAGAAGGACAACATGCAGATTCAGCTTACCGAGCTAAAGCAGGAAAATCAAGTTCTGAAGTCTGATGTGGCCAAGCTCAGTCTGTCAGTGCATAACTCGCAAGCCGATCTTAATGCCATCTCGGATTGTTGCGGAGTGGAGGGTGGCAAGGACGCCATAGTAAGGTATATCAAAGCCAAGCTATCCATGCTGTCCAAGGCGGAGGCCGCACGTGAGGAGATGGCCTCTCAACTGAAACAGCTGAAGGCGCAGCAGGAGGAGTTGCAGGCTGACTATAACCAAAGCCAGACTGTGCTTGAAAACGCTGTTAGTTCCGCTTTCCAGAATGCGGTGAACCAGGTTAAATTTTTTAACCCTGAAGCGTCTCTTAACTTGGACCAGCTAGACTGTTATGGCTATGTTAGTGGCGGAACTTTTCATTCGGCAGTCGAGGAGCCCATCGCAGCAGAAGGGGAAAATGATGCCCCTGGCGTGGAGGAGGAAGGTCGGCAACCGGAGTCCGGCTCACAGCCCAATTTGAGGGGGAGTACCCCGTAATTTGTAATATGCCGTTGTTATCCCGGCCTCTTTTGTAAACGCTTTTTGGTTTAATTGGATATTAATTCGAAACTAGAATTAACTGTGTAATTTATCTGCTTTTATTGCAATATCCGTCTCGTATATTTCGAGTTTTGTTGCCGGATTTGGAATGTAGCCGATAATTTCCCATTTTCGATATATGGGCCAAGGTTAGCACTCTCAACCTTGCCCTTTGGGCAAGGCGGGTTCAAACACCCGGGCTTTCTTATTTTTTTCTTCGCGTATTTCGAACTTCCAATGGGTTCATCTATCGCGGATTCAACTTATATTCGAACTCTCAACCAGGTTGGCGGGTTCGATTTGGTAACCCGGTTGTGAACGCTTGGCTCTGGCCTATTTGGCCGGCTAGGTTCCCATAACTTCGGATTTCAATCTAGAATTTAGAACTTCCCATTTGACATGGGATCCTGAAGCTCGGATTCTAGTTTAGAAACGAACACTCAACCGAGCTTTTGTTTGGCAACGGCGGGTTCGATTTCTTGCAACGCTGGTTTCCAGACGTCGGAAAGTGCATTTATTGCATAAATTATCAAAGTTGGGTACAACTTATTAATAATAGAAATACGGAATTCATTGAATTACAAAGTTATAACAGAAACATCGTTTAGACATTTGATTTAACTGTAATATTTTTTCAACTTATCTGCATTCCATGTCCTCGCCACCTGCTTTCCTTTCAAAGTTTCTAGCACGTAAGCTCCTTTGGACAATTTGTTTTTGACTCTGAACGGACCTTCCCATCTAGGGGCTAATTTTCCTTGTGACGCGTTTCGCCCTCCTATATCCGCCCTTCGCAGGACTAAATCCTCAACTTCAAATGACCGAGGTCGCACCTTTTTATTGAACCGGTTAGCCACCAGTTGTTTGGCCGCGTAATTTCTGCAGTGCGCCATAGTTCGGATTTCTTCTATTAGGTCAAGCTCAACCGCCACCTTGTCATTATTATCCTTCTCTGTTTGTGTGAGAGTTTGAACTCTTCTCCAAGATGGTTCCCCTAACTCCACTGGGATCATGGCCTCACATCCATATGTGAGTTTGAAGGGAGATTCGCCCACCGAGGTTTGAACCGTGGTTCTGTACCCCCAAAGCACGTAGTAGAGCTCTTCTACCCACTTACCTTTAGCGGATTGCTCCATACGTCGGCGTAAGCCTTCAACTATAACCTTATTAGCTGCTTCAGCCTGCCCATTAGTCTGAGGGTGTTCCACCGAGGCAAATCTGTGCCGGATGTGGAACCCAGTCATGAGGTGTTGAAACCCTTTGCTAGTGAACTGGGTGCCGTTATCCGTTACAATTTCCGCCGGGATACCAAAACGGCATATTACATTTCTTTCTAAAAAACGCTGTATACGGGCCGAGGTGATGGAAGCAATTGGCTCTGCCTCGATCCACTTGGTGAAGTAATCAATGGCTACTATCAGCCATTTAAGCTGACCCTCTGCTGCCGTAAACGGCCCCAGAATGTCCATTCCCCACTTGTAGAACGGCCATGGAGCCGTAATAAAGTTCAGCTCCTCAGGTGGGGCCAAGAGGTTTTTACCGTGTCTCTGGCATTCGTTACATCGTTGTACGTGATCCTTTGCATCCTTTGCCATGGATGGCCAAAAGTATCCGGCACGAAGCGCCTTCCGAGCCAAGGCTTTCCCACCGACATGCTGGCCGTTAACCCCTTCATGTATTTCAGACAGCACATATTGTGCTCTATCTGAGTTGACACATTTGAGTAGGGGAGTTGAGATTCCTTTTTTATACAACTGCCCCTCAAACAAGGTATATGATGCGGCATCCCGGATGAGTTTTCTGGCCACAGCTTTTTCTTCGGGCACTGTGCCCCCATCAAGGTATGCAATTATGTTGCTACGCCAATCGTCTACCTGCGAGATGTGCATCATGCAGGTCGGCTCGGGAATATTCTGCTCTATGACGGTTCTATAATTCCCCCATCCTTTCGTACTGGCGAGCTTGGATAATATGTCCGCCCTGCTATTTGCGTTCCTTGGGATGTGGCTGATTTCCACCTCCTCAAAGTGCGCCATTACCTGCTTGACATGCTCCAAATATTTCATTAACAAGGGTCCCTTTGTCTGATAATTGCCCTCAACCTGCGAAGTAACCAACTGGGAATCGCTGCAGATTCTGATCTTCCGGGCTCCAAGCTCTTTAGCCTGGAGCAAGCCGGCTATGAAGGCTTCATACTCCGCCTGATTGTTTGAGGTCTCAAAGTCCATTTTCATGGAATACTCCACCGCTACCCCGTCCGGATTCTCTATAATGACCCCGGCTCCACTTCCTTTGGAATTAGAGGATCCATCCACATATATGGTCCATTTATCCAAGTCATCAGGAGAGATCTGTGGTGCCGAGGTTAATTCCCGGACGAAGTCGGCCAAGGCTTGCGATTTGATTGCCTTTCGGTTCTCAAATGTGATGTCAAATGCCGATAGTTCTATCGCCCAACTCATCATTCTGCCTGCTAAGTCCGGCTTGTGGAGTATTTGTCGGATTGGGAAGTCGGATCGAACCAGGATTTTGTGAGCCTGGAAGTACGGTCGAAGTCGGCGAGCTGAGGTGAGGAGTGCAAAAGCTATCTTTTCTAACCGTTGATATCGCAATTCGGCTCCTTGTAGGAGTCGGCTTACAAAGTAGATGGGTTGTTGGCCTTCATCGTCTTCTCGCACCAGGACCGAGCTGACCGCCAACTCCCCAACGGACAAGTAAAGGATTAAAGTTTCTTGTTCTTTGGGTTTGGCCAGAATGGGTGGAGAAGATAATCTCCTCTTAATCTCCTGGAATGCAACTTCGCAATCTGTACTCCATCCGTACTGCACCTCCTTTCGTAGCAGTTTAAAGAAAGGAAGGGCTGTCTCCGCCGACCGAGGTAAGAAACGGGTGAGGGATGCCAGCCTTCCCGTCAGTTGCTGTATTTCTTTCTTACTTTTTGGGGCCGTCATTTGCAATATGGCTCCACATTTATCTGGGTTGGCTTCTATGCCCCGGTGTGTCAACATGAAGCCAAGAAATTTTCCTGCAAAAACGCCAAAAGCACATTTTGCCGGATTCAAGCGGATGCGGTGTTGTCGTAACTTGCCAAATGTTTGTTCCAAGTCCTGGATATGTGCTTCCATTCCGGCTGATTTGACGATCATATCGTCAATGTATACCTCCACGTTTTTACCCAACTGATCCGAGAAGACCTGGTTCATCATCCTCTGGTACGTGGCTCCAGAATTTTTCAGTCCGAATGGCATGACATTATAGCAGTAATTGGCTTTCTCAGCAATGAATGCAGTTTTTTCATGGTCATCAGGATGTAATGGGATTTGGTTGTAGCCGGAGTATGCGTCCATAAAGGATAGCATCCGGAAACCAGATGAGCTGTCGACCAGTTGATCAATGTTTGGCATCGGGTATGCATCCTTAGGACATACCTTATTTAGGTCGGTGTAGTCGGTGCATACTCGCCATTTCCCGCTTGGTTTCTTTACCATCACCACGTTGGACAACCAAGTCGTATATTGTATTTCTCTAATGAACCCCGCTTCTAGCAGTTCTTTGACATGGTCTTCCAACACCTGACGTCGCTCCGAGCTGAGATTGCGCTTCTTTTGGGCTACCGGTTTTGACCCCGGATATACAGAAAGCTTGTGGCAGCAAAAGCTCGGATCCACCCCGGGAATGTCAGATGACCTCCATGCGAAAACATCGCGATTTCGGTCAAGACATGCAATCAGGCTCTGCTTGTCGACTGTGGCTAGATCCTTGCCTATCTTGGTGACCTGCCCCGGTTCTCCAATATTGATAGTTTCTAACTCGCCCTCCGGCTCCGGTCGCGGCATCTGCTCCTCATCTCGCATGTCGAAGTCGACCATGCTAACCGACCTGTGTGGAGGGGGTTTGTTACCAGGCTGGCTAATTCCCGTAGAAGTGTTGGGATCCCTCGTCACCATTCGAACAGATCTGAAATAACAGTCTCTAGACTCCTTCTGGTCTCCAGCTATAGTGAGCACCGTACCCTGTTTAGAGATCATTTTGAGCTTTTGGTGCTTGGTAGACACCAGCATGTCCCAATCATGGATTGTCGGCCTCCCCAGGATCATGTTGTATTCCGAAGGGAAGTCGGCCACGATGAACCGCACCCTTTCAGATCTGTATGCCTCCTTTGTGCCTAACGTCAACCGCAAATCAATGTACCCTTTGGGTATGGTGTCTTGCCCATTAAAAGCAATTAAGGCTGTGTTACAGGGCCGAAGATCTTCTTCGTCAAGATTCATTTTTTTAAAGGCCTGCCATAGGATGACGTCAGCGCAACTTCCATTATCTAAGAAGATTTTTTTGACCTTGCAGTTCACCAACGTCCCAGTGATAACCAACCCGTCTACGTGGCCTGGTATCACGTCGTCCAACTCTTTCCTTGTGAAATACAGCAACGGTGGTTCTGGCTCTTCTTCCTTGAATCTAGGACGTTCTCTGATGGAGAGCACCTCCCTGAGGTACTTTCGCCGAGCGTTCATAGTATCGCCACCTCCACCAAACGCGCCACTGATAACATTGCATTCGAATTCCGGCTCCTGGAATTCGTCATCATCACGGGCTTGCTTATTGCTGCGGTTGTCCTCTTTAAATTTTTTATTCTCATTAGACTGATTGACAGACTTGCCTCCTCTCCTCTTTCGATTTCTCCATCCCTGAGTGCGGATGAGATATTGACGTAACTTTCCTTCCCGGATATATTTCTCAATGGCATCCCGGAGGTCCCAGCATTCATCTGTAGAGTGCCCTGGGCCGTCATGGAATGCACAGTATCGTGATTGGTCTAGGCCGGCTGGATGCTGCAATGGCCGAGGTTTTTCCACGGTCTTCATTTCGGTAGAAGCCACCTCACGCCAAATCTGCGACCGAGGAGCATTCAATGGAGCATATTTCTCATACCGCCCTCGAGTTGGGAAACGTTCGTCTGGCTTTTTCCCCCGCGAATCTCCTGGCTTTCTTGGCCCCGGCCTATCGGATTGACCCGGATGATGCTTCTGGTCAACATTTTCCAGCTCCATTTGCTCGAGTTCTAAATATTTCTTAGAACGCGTGTTGAATTCCACCAGGGTCCTGGGTGGGTCCTTATAGATCGATTTTGCCAGTCTAGAGCTTCCATGTAGGCCGGCAATCACTAGATGTAAATGAACATTTTCTGATAACCCAGGCACTTGTAGGGCAGCAAGTTTGAATCGATCAAGGTACCTTTGTAGTGTTTCTCCGGATTGCTGTTTGATTTTGCCCAAGGCAAATTCTGATTTTGGCTGTTTCTTGCTGGTGGCAAAATTCAACAAGAATCGCCCTCCGAATTCTTCGAAAGATCGGATGGACCCTGCCGGTAATGATGAAAACCAGGTTTGTGCCGCCCCTGTTAACGTTGTTGCAAAGAGCCTAGTAATCAGAGGTTCTTCGATGCCCTTGATATACATAGCCGTATCAAATGCATCTAGATGCACTTGCGGATCTTGGGTGCCATCATACTTGATTAATTCTGATAAGTTTAGGTTGTCTGGATAAGGAGCCTCCACGATTTCATTCGAGAAAGGACTGTCATTGTACAACCCCCTGTTGTATTTCCTCCTGTATATTCCGGCAACGTTATCCGGGCTACGTTGCAGGGGTCGATGCATCGTGGCCGCGTCACCACTTTCTTGTCTATCTTGGGTATTTAAGTGCCTAGGCATTCGGGTCGTCTGGTCGAGGCCCAGATCTGCTTGCTCCACTTGCGTATTTGAACGCCTAGGCATCCGGGTCATCTGATTAAGACCCAGATCTGCTTGCTCCCCTTGCCGTGGTCTTTGAAGGCCGGATCTTGGTACCCCCATTGTTGAACTCGGGTTCATAGGGATTCCGGTAGGGCCAATTTCCACTGGTTGTTGATCTTCCATGCGAGGGTTTGAACGGCGTAGATCTGTGACTACGCGATCAACAGCTCTGACCGGATCTGGATTAGTCATCTGCCGGATCCGGGCCTCTAGTTCGTGGATCTGCCTTGCATCCGCCTGTCTCTGCAGCTCGCTTCGGCGCTCCCACTCCTCCATCCGGCGCAGGAGTGCATCCATGGCCAGATTCGGGCCTTGTCGGCCAGGTTCCTCGATGGGCTGCAACCCCTGCATATATGGCGCATCAGGGTTACAGGCTGGAGCGGATTCGGAATCGGAGTGCACCTCGCTAACGTGCACGGCATCTGGATCGGGATCTGTAGGCTGGAGTGCTGCTTCCCGTTCCTCCTCCTGATTGGATGTCAGAGGGGGACGGAAACCGCTCCTTGTGGCTCTCACCATTACTCTTTTGGATAATGCGTGGGTCGATGTTCGGTTCCCACAGACGGCGCCAATGTTCTGCCTGTTGGCAGATGTGTCCAACATAGGTTGGATGATTAATCTCGGATACGAATGTTTCTCTCTAGATGCCTATAGATTAGGTATCTGGGAGGAACAGGGATCACTGACACTGACCTAGGCGCATGCCTTCGAGGTGTGTGTGTGATCTATAGTGTTTTGGATTAGAAAATGTGTACCTTACTGCTCTGCCTTACCTGCCTTATATAGCCCGGCTCTAGGGTTTGGTGGCTGGCCGAGGTGCAATGTAGGTGTTGGGCCGAGGTGCGTAGTGGGCCTCAGTCTGGCCCATAACAGTTTTGATGAAGATTTCGACGGAAATTGTTTTGAGAGAAATGTTTCATTCGAAACTTTCGATGAAATTTATATTCTCTAAAAAAATTTGACAGAATATTTTTTCCGCTAAAATTTTTTATCGAAATATTTTGTCAAATCTTTTTAACAGGAATGTGTTCCGTTGAAAAAATTGATGGAAATATTTTTTTATCAAAAAAACTTGACGAAAATATTTATTCGAAATTTATCTATGGAAATGTATTTCGTTAAAAATTTCGACGAATTTTTTTTTGACAAAAAGTTTAACGAAAATGTTTCTGTCGAAAACTTTCACCGAAATTTGAATTCTGTAAAGAATCTTGATGAAATTTTTTTTCATCGAAAAATTTCGATGGAAATGTATTTCATCGAAATTTTTTATTAATATGTTCTTTTGTGAAATATTTTGACGAAATTTAGATTCCGTAAAAAAATTTCACAAATTTTTTTTTTTCATCAAGTTTTCTTACACAAATGTTTTAGTCACAAATTTTGATGAAAATATTTTTCGTCCAAAAATGAAAATTTTGATGGAGATATTTTTCATAAATTTTTTTGACGTAACTATTTTACGTTAAAACTTTTCTTTTAATATAATTGTGATTTTTTTTTTTCACATAATGGTATGGTCAAGTTTTGGGTCATTATTAAAATAAGTCAGGTCTAAAACTGACCCAAATAAAAGCGAATCAGTATGTAAACCCAGTTAAAAAAATAGATATTTATGGGTCAGATCAAGGTCACATCAAGTACAGGACAATTGAACCAATTTTTTTCACACCCTACCAAAAACCACGCATTCTTATTGGAAACTTTTGAGCCTTTTCATCAATTATAGTTGGCACCTGTCGGTGAACTATGAAGTTCAATGAACTGAAGGCTGGCCACTTTAGTAAGTGACTCTTTAAATGGTTCTAATTGCTTAAAATTAGATATAACATATTTATCATTCTAATTCTTTTTGGAGACACGCTGAAATATACATAGGCTTTGCAGGATTTGTTCCAATACCAACCAGACCAGTATACACATGTAATGATGTACATACCTATACCAGCAGCCAAACTAATAATCGGTTCTGAAATATTGCTCCTACTATGGACAAGTAGAACGGAAAGTGTAACTTCCATGCCAAACCAAACATTACAACCTTTTTTTTTTATATACCCAAGGGTTTCCTCACCCCACATAGGATGAGACTAATCCCTTTCGCGGATTGAGAGGTTAAGGATTTCTCCACTACCCACAAAGTGTGTTAAACAGGATTCGAACTCAAATCTTTTAGACTCACAACCCGAACCCCTAGAACTCAGCACCAAGCCGCCAACTGAGCCACACCTTGCAAGTCAAACATTACAACTTTAAGTTCCCTCGTCTCTTATTATTTATTGCTTTAGGAACTCAATTTCGGTTTAGGTAACGAAATTGTGAGTGTATAATTAACATACTACTGTAATTTAAAGGAACTGTTACAGTACTAGAGTGGACCAAAATTTTAGGGAACATATACATAAATATTTATACATTTTATAATAATTTAGTATGTCAGCATCTTAGTCCCTGTATAACAATGAGTAATGACCTGAAGTATGGGAAATATGGAAATATCGATGAAGGCTCCAGGAGGCATAGAACACTGTGACGAGGACTCTTCATTCGTAGGAAGAGGATCAGAGCTCCCAACTACATGCTTCACGTGCGTGCGTATGTGTTTTCTTTTGTTTACATCATTCAGCATTACGTGGACCTTTGACTGCTCCACCACCACGTGAGCCAACATATTTTCAGGTTTTCACTTTCCTCCTCCCCTCTCTCTCTCCATGATTTCCCCACTTCCCCGTTTTCTACTTTTCTTTGTAATTTAATCTATTATAATTTCTGAAAGGGAAAAGGTTCTTCCTTAAAAAGACATAGTGACCTTTTTAGTGATTACCATTATATAATACAGGTAATACATAGTTAAAATATAATTTTTTTTTTCTACCCTCAATTACATGCGCTAACGTGGAGAGAATTTTTATTTTATTTTATATTATAACTGTATACTATCTGTAATACATAATATTAATCATTAAAATGACACAATTTGTGTCTTTTAAAAAAACACACACTTTATTAAAATGATACATTTGTCATTTAACATAACACAACAAACTTTCCTGCACACAGAATATTTTGTAGGAACCACACTTTTTAAAGAAAAAAGAAAAAAAGAAAATTATGGCACGCAAAACGAATCTCTATAACATTACACAATCAGTATTCCTACAACATAACTCTTATAAAACTCATATATATATATATATATATATAGGTTTATCTAGTCTCATGTTGCATGAGAGAAGAAATCTTATGTTATAGACACATAGTGGTGGGACCCACAACCTAAAAAATAAAAAAGAAAAGAAAAGAAAAATGTTGCACGGTTATCGAATGATGTGTAGGAAAAAAACTTAACTCGTGTAAAATGAGAATAGTTTTTCCCTATATATATATATTGTTTTTAGGGGAAATAGAAATTTTTTATCCGTCAAATAGAGAAAAAAAGGGTGGAGTCCATTAGTTATTATGTTCTCTCTCTTTATGGATTTCTCTCCCTCTTTTCTCTCGGAGCAGATAAAAAATTTCAGCCATATATAGATGCAAAAAAATACTTTCCCTTTTATCATCTTCAAAATCATGTAAACTTTCTTTTCAACCATCTGCACTTTAAAAAAATTAACTGATTAATGTGCACTATGGCATTATTATATGTTTCGGACTTTATGATTATATTCATCATTGAGTAACATTTACAATAAAACATGATAGAATTATCCAAGCGTGAATAATATAGGTTAGCATTTTAGAAAATCAAAATAGAATATTCGCGCAAGATTATGCAAAAGAAACAATATTCGTACAAGAATCATGTAACAACCTCAGGTTCATAAATAATAATAATAATAATAATAATAATAAATAAATAAAATAAAATAAAAACAGAAAAATAGTCATGAGTCTAGCTATCATCGTGATAACACTAACTTTTCATGTGGGGAATATGATGTTGACCAATTACGTTGTAGTTGTGTTTCATACACCCTAACTTAAACTTCCTTTATATATATATAATTGATTTGGTAGGAAATCGTGATTTGAAAATTAATCGATACCATTTGATTTTATTATGATTTGTATGTGTTCCCAAGCTGTGCTTGACTATTGTAATTTCATTATTTCCTCACTTAAGGATGTAAATATAGGCTGAGATGTGCTTTAGCCTAAATAGAATGTCTTGAGTCTAGTATAGTTTATAGCCTATTAACCTAATGGAGTCTAAATTATAAGCGTGGCCTACCAGGCCGACTAAAATTTTAATTATAATAAAGCAAATATGAATTTCCCAAGAGATCGGAATACAAAAATAAATAAGAACAATGACTAACAATTAATCTATTCAAAATATTATTCAATGAGAATTTAGGGAAAGTTAAATCCATCTATGCAAATTTAAGTATTCAACCTAGCACTTGCAACCGTAGGCCATAGATCAACACACTCCTTGCCAATTGGATTGGTGATAGCAAACCTACAATTATAGACGACATTGAATAAGATGGCTTATAGGTTTTAAGGGTAGGTTTTAACTTAGTGAGACGAAATTTGAAGCTCTCGGCCCACAGTGGATTGGGTAGGGTGAAGGAGAGAGTGAAAGAAAAATTGAGGAGAGAAAAGAGAAAAGAAAAAGAAAAAAAGAAAAAAAATACACATGTCATTCCGTGAATGGGACGATCATCAAAATCCTGGAACATGTTAAATTTTTCGGTAACTTAGTTGTTATGTAGGTGATTTCTGGGGCCATGCCTACTTAATTTTACTATTTAATTAGGTGAGGTTAGGAATTAGGATTGACCTGAGCTAGGCCCTTGATAGGCTACCGGGCTGATTTTCACTCTTAGTTGCAATACAACTCTCAAATAATGTTTTAGTCCATTTATTTGATTTGATCAGTAAATCTTATTATTTTAAGTGATGAGGACAACACATTATGGTGTGGATAAAAATTTAAATTGAGTATTATTATTGACTTTGAATTTTTTTTTTAATCACAAATGCTCTATTATATCTATAAGTAAGTTATATTACAAACTTAATAAATCATATATATATATATATATATATATATATATATATATATATATATATATATATATATATATATATATGAAGAGGATCCTTTAATACCGGTATCAAATTAAAAAAGTCTAACTCCAAATCCTAATCGTTAATTTCATTAATCGATCGATTATAATTTATTGAGTCATATTTATTAATTAATTATTAATTCTCTATAAATGAAAATCGTTAGATTGACGAAAATCAAATATTATGATTTGGTGTCAAATTTTTTAATTTAATATTAGTATCAAAAGATCCTATATATATATATACACACACGCGCGCGCGCACGCTTTGAGTTATTATTTTCAAATATAACATTGTACCGGAAACACTTAGGCATAGAGGTGTTTGATAAAGGAGAATTTTTTTTTCCCTAGTAATCACAACTACTAGAAATATGGTGAGAAATTGAATTTTCTGAGAAAATTAAAAAAAATTGTTTGATAGGGCGAAATATTACCGGAAAAATTGTGGGCAAATTAGCATATGGCAAAATTAGAATACTACCCTCTGAGTGGTATTCTCGTGTGATATTCTTACTTTAATTTTACACACAAAATACATTCAAATACAAATAAGTTTTCTAGGTAAATTTTTTTCAAATCCCTACCAAACATGGTCTCCTTTGAATCTCATCCCCACTTTTCTAGGCAACAAAATAAAATCCCCCTACCAAACACATACATGATACATCGAATATGTGGAATTATTTAATTGGTGTAAAATCGTGTAAGAAAGTGTTAATGTAATTAACACTGCAAATATTTAGATGTAAATGTAGTTATGTATAAATACGTTTATGTAATATCCTAAAAAAATAAAGTATACGTCTTATTATACATAAAAATCGTTGTTTGGATTATATGTCTTGAACCTAAAATGAAGCAGTGCTCAATATGTAACAGAAAGGTAGCTGTATATTATATATACGCAAGCGTCTTATGCCAGCACTTAACCTTCAACGCGTACAAAGTCATTAGGATAAGGAAATATGGAAAGTTTAGATAAGAAAGTTTGGAAGGTAACCAAATAATAGTAGCTTAATAAATGCGAGGGAACTGAGTAGCTGAGAATGACAGCATTTGTTCAATCCTCTTCAATACTGTCTTTGATTTAAAGTCTTAATCCTGATATCAGTCCCGAATCAAACTAGTCGCAAAGTAATGAACCAATTAAAATATCTAAAGGAAAAAAAAAAAGTTTGGAAGGTCATCTTTTTTACTCCACATGCATGAAACATCGAAGCTATTGATTGACTCAACCATCACTTAACCACTTCCGTATATTTAGGTAATCTGTTGTAACTAATTTAATTTGTTATCAGTTATCTCATGTGTAAAGACCTGTGTATAAATACTTGTAGCCACTGCAATAGAAAGCATAACGTACAGTTCAAGTTTTGAATACTGAAGAAGAACACTTTCTCTTTTCCTGCTTTTCTTTCGTTTCCTTTCTTCTCCGAGTTTCCGTTACCTTTCACAAAGTTAGTAAAAAGATGGACTTGCTAAATTGAGGGGAGATATTCTAAATATAAAAAATATTCACTACTAACTCACTACCTCTACAATTATGATTGGATCAAAGAGAGAATGTTGAAAAAAATTTGAACAGAGGAAAAATATTAATCTAATGGTGATTATGGAGATAGTGGGTTGGTAGTAAATTTTTCTAGTTATAAAAATATCCCCACTCTAGTAAATTAAGTGCTAAGAACTAATCACGTTTTGCATGTTACACTTTTTGTGTTTTATTTAAGGGGTTTGGATCTTTGTTGTTACTGTACAGCTTTCTCCTTCTCCCGCTGACACAAAAAGATGGTAGGGCCTATTATGTTTTTTTTTTTTTTTTTTTTTAAAAATAAACAGAAAATGTTGATGAGCCTGTCACACGAAGGGAACACTTCTGTAGTGATAGAAGAAGTGTTTTTCATGTTATTAATTCAGAAAATAAAATTAAATAAATATTATTGATTCGTATATCATATTATCCACACAAAAAAGTTATAAGATACTTTTAATTGGACAAATGGCTAAATTTAGGGTTTTTTATTTTCTCTAGCCATATAGATCTTTAAGTGATATCTACATATATTAATAATTGTATACTAATATATCTAAGATATCCTCTCATGCCAGACTCCTTAGATCTAAACATGAATATAATGTAGGGTTTAAAGTTACTTTAGATAACTTTATTTAACGTTCACCAAATTATACACAAAAGTTTATGGGGCCCATGTTTTTTTTATCTCTTATCTTTACATGAGTCCACATGGACTCCACATACTTTTTTGTGTGTACATTTTGGTGAACATTATAGATAAAGTTATCTAAAATAATTTTAGAAACTTTAAACCCTAAAATATATAGGCTCATTTTTTATTTAATTTTTTGTTTAATTGCTTTCTGCTGATTTTAATTTACTTTTAAAATTTTATTGGAAAATTTAGGCAGCAAGATGCAACTCATGACTCTGATATTAAATAATGCAACAAATTGAACTCAATATATAATTTATATTTATATTAATATTTTTATATTAATATCTCTAACCTTAAGAGAACAACACACTTATAAACTTTTTTTTTATTTGTAATTTTCTATAAAATATGTGCAATTCATATTTCAACACTTAAAAGTTTTGTATATATATTAACCAACGTGAGACTTATAACAATATATAAGACTATGAAATAATTCACACGCTTATAAATAACAATCAAATTATGTACCTTCAAATTTTCACCTATATACTATCCAAGTGGTCACTTGTCGAATATGCTTACAGAAATACAAAATTGGAAAAGTTAAGAAAATGTTACCCTATTCACCGACAAAAAGAAAATATTACCCTACATACTTTTTCTTTTGAATGCCTTACTTGACTTACTCGTAGTTGTTGACAGCTCAAGGACTTTTCAAAGGTAATTTCCATGAAAAACTAAACCGTGTAAGAAGAGTAAGGGAAACTACATTGCTTTTGCCCTCTCTTCTCTCTATTCAACGTTCAAAGTTCAAGCGACAACTCTTCACCTTCTTAATTTTCATTTGACTTAGGATTTTAGAAGACAGCATAATGTGCTTAATTACAGGACACTACAAGATAAGTAGTTGAGTAATTATAATTAGAAAATAATTTTTTGCATTAACTGTTTGATAATCAATGCACAGGATTAAAATTTTTGCGATACCCTCCTTTTATTGTGCATACTAGATTGAATAGTATAAAACTTTAATTCCAAATAAAGAAAAATAATGTAAAATTTATATCATAATATCTTTTACGTTGTGTATTATTTTGCATATAATAAAACTGAAAAAATAAAGAGGCCGGCAGTAGTTATTGATTTTTATTTTATTTTTTTAAATTGAGAATAAAAGTTTGTAACCTAATTTAATAAGTAATTTAAGTTAGGAGTATGTGTTGTACTTTAAACGAAACATTTTTTTGTATATTATATTATTTTTTTAAAAATCAAAAGGACACTTCTTAAAATAAGAAGACGATTCCAAAATAAAAAAGCTGTGGATTGGCCTCCTTAATTTGACCAGACCTAATAACATTTCCAAACCCCATGAAGTGCGCAACCTCGGGGGCGGCCACGATAAAAAAGGTGTGGTTACACCCTAACCCTTGGCCTTTTTCGTGTCGGAAAGTTTGGTCAAGCCAAAATATCATAGCTGCATGTCATTTTTAACGTACATTTTTAACGTGCATAGGTTTGAATTCTTCATTCCATTATTAGCCTCTCAGAAGTTTCTTGAATAATATATCTTATTAGCTAATGCTGTTTAACCCTCTCACAAAAACCTTCTCTTAATTTAAAGGAATTAAGAATAAAAGAGGGTGGGGCCTGAGGGTGATTGAAAATGATTGAACCATAAAACACGTTAGGTACTTACATGTCTATTATGCCTTCTTTTTACCAAATACCAATTAAAGGTTGGAGTAAAACCTAATTACATAGCTTTTGATATGCATAATTTCTCAGGCTAATAAAATTTTTAAAAAAAATTATATTAGAAGAGCCTTTCTTCAAGTAATACGGGCAGGGAAAACACTGAAAAACCACAGGCCAATTAAAATTGAAAACATACTTGACCAATAAATACAATACCATGTTGTCATCAACTTTGTGATTCCATTCATTTTTCCTTTTAATTAAATTAGAAGTCCTGCTATGAGGTAGTCATCTAGATTGGACCGAATTTTTAATTTTAATAAAAAAATGAAAAACACTGAGCAAGGAATCGAAGAATAAGAACAGCCTATGAAAATATTTTTGACCTCTCACGGCTTTTTTTAATAGAAGGATAACAAAATGTCGGTCTAAACATGTTGTCATAACTTAGATTCCAAGCGTTAATCAGTGGAGACTTACATCAATGATTGTGATGGTTACTAACAGTCTTGTTCTCTTACTTTATTGTTAACAAATATAGAATGGGTTATCAATTACATGTGTTCATTAATATATGTTACCTAGCTAGTTGAATAATTATTGCCTTAAAAACTCACTAATAAAGAAATGCACCGGCATTACTCATTATAAATTATTATTATTTACAGAAATCAAATAAATTATGCTCATTGAATAATGAATGAAGAAGAAACAACAAACAGAACAAAAAACCTATAAATTCACAGTTTGGGACCTAATTTTTGAAAGATAAATGACTTTTGTTTTGGCGAGATCGAATATATATTATATACGCCAATAATAAAAAGTAGGAAAAGTGCACAACAATATAGCTAATCGATTTGTAGCACATTTTTCATAAATTAAAACATTATTCTTTCTGATAATTTGGATAGGAAGTTTCACTGGAAAGGAGGCACACGAAATTGGGGCAACATATTAATATGATGTTGAAAATCTTTCCGAATCTTTTGGCGGTTGTTCTGTCTTTAATGACCTCCGTGCATTGCTCTGCTCTGCTACAGGACCTTGCTCTTCCTCCCGTTTACAAATTAATTGAAAATTAATTTATTATTATGTATAACAAACTTGCATTTGGTTGCATAAAATAATAACCTAAATTTTCTGCATTTGTTTATGATGAACAAAGACTTATATTTATATACAGGGAGGCTCTCATAAAATTTATTATAAATAATACACATTTGATTACCTTAAAAATATATAAAACTACCTAACCCACAATTACACTGTCATCATCAATCACATATAATTTAGATAAAAAGTATCCCTTCAAAACATCTAAGCGGCCCACTCGGATGAAGTTCTTCCACTAAAAAATTGATATTTGGATTAATTTTTTCTTCTTTTCTGTCCTATCTCCTCAATATTTTCTCTTTTTCTCTCATCACAATCCCACCAAATGTCTTTTACTCCCGGAGCACACGCAAACTTCACACACTCGCTACGCTTAAAAGTACAATTTCAAAAATAAAAATAAAAAAATTAAACGAGTATGTCGTTTTCCAACGTAAAACATAGTACAAAACAGATCCTTATGAGCAGCATATTTGTTAGAGACACAACAACTGACTTAAACTGAACCAAATAAATCAGTGATAATTAAGAATAAAAAAGAAAAATATTAATTCTGATAATAATAATAAGCTTTTATGTATTTATCCTTGTCCACTTCACACATCTCGAATGCAGTTTGCCCATGCCGTCCATATCATTCATTACGAATACATACCCCCATTTAATTCGTACTTATAATCATCAAGTTCATTAGCTGTTTATTAAATTATCAACTCTCTTTTTTCTTCTTTCAAAGTATATATTTTTAATAAAGTAGGAGCACATTTCTAATTTCTCTTGATTGACACGACACTTTTGGCAAAAAGAACAAGGAATAATGTAATGTCCTAATCCGAATTAGAATGAAAATTATGACGCAAGAGCGAGGGTATTGAACTATCGATGATGATAAGAACAACAAAGAGAAGGAATGGAGAGGAATTTGGCATTGGCATCTGTCTCACGTGCAAATTCTTTTTGCAAAGAAGGCAAATGCCTGGTACGCCGGCCAGATATCGCTGTCGACGCCCAACATTGCTACCCGAAATGGGTTTCGTGGTTGGCCAACGCGTATTACCATCCAAACGAAAACCACCACTCTGCTTCCTTCGTTGACATGCCTGGTCCCACCCACATTTACCTGCCTCTTTTTCAGCCCATGTCTACGTGACATGGACCCCACTTTTGCCCCCTCCTTCCCCTACACCACCGTGTTCAACCTTTTTCTCTTCTCTTTTTTTAAGCAAGTTTTTGTTTTTATAACCATTAACCAATACAATATTCAAATATTTCACTCCAAGGGAGAGTACTCGTATTTGGCTGTTTGCTTCTATTGTGCGTGCAACTGTGCATTATAACTTGTCAATTTTATTATTATTTGTTTCGGTCAACTTAGTTTCCTTTGACGGCCAAACCTTAACCTCGCTCTTGTATTGTCATTGAGTTATCATCATACGAAAAGTTAATTTAAAATATTTGCTAATCCTTAGTTTTGTTACATGCATTTAAGAATTTATTAAATACAATCAATAAATAAATTAAAAAATCGACAATTCAAATTAGCTATAAATATTCTTGTGAAAAAATAAACATTAGAAAAAAATTCTTTTATATAAGAACTTTAAATGGTAAATATTTAAATGACTTTTTATAATAAGATCTCAAATAAATATCTTGTATTATGATCAATAAGAGTATTTAACATTGGTGGTTAGCTCAAGTGACAATTATGAATTTCAGAATTAGTCTCGTTCTTTTGGGAGTTTCTATCCGCTCTAATTATGGAAATAAAGGGAAACCATCATAAAAAAAATTAGATCACAAAATTAGAAAAAGAAAATAGAGGTAGTAACTAATATCCTTTCATCACAAGGGACCTACTTAGATGACATAGCATCGACTAACTAGTGTATAGACACCCCGGGGTCTTTACTTTGTTTCTATATAAAGTCTATAACATGCTCTCTTCTCTCTCACTACAACAACACCAACACCAGTTTTCTATCTGCTTCACGGAGAAGAAACTCTTCCTCTTATTTTCCCCCTCTCACTGTTTCTCCATTCGGTTCTCTAACTCTTCAATTTAGCTTAAGCAATTACCCTGAAACCTCAATCATCAAAGTCAGTTTCCTTCTAAATTAAAGATGGCAGTGGATTCCACAATTTCATCTCCATTGGGTCCCCCTGCGTGCGAGAAAGACGCAAAGGCACTGCAGTTCATAGAGGAAATGACCCGAAATGCCGACACCGTCCAAGAGAGGGTGCTGGCGGAGATTCTTAGCAGGAACGCCGACACGGAGTACCTTAAGCGCTTCAAACTGGGAGGCGTCCCCGACAGTGAAACCTTCAAGTCCAAGATTCCCGTGATCACGTACGAGGATGTTCAGCCCGAGATTCAGCGAATCGCCAATGGCGACCGCTCTCCAATCTTGTCTGCTCACCCCATCTCTGAATTCCTAACAAGGTCAGCATCTCTCACTTCTCATATGAAAAATCAAGCAATCTTTTTTTTTCTTTCTAAAATTGGGAACTGAATCAAATTTGGGTTTTGTGTTGTGGAATCTGAATTTGCAGTTCTGGGACTTCAGCGGGTGAAAGAAAACTCATGCCCACGATTAAAGAAGAGCTGGATCGTCGCCAACTTCTATACAGCCTCCTCATGCCAGTTATGAACCTGTAAGTTCCACCTCCAAATAATTTCGCTAAACAAATATATACTATACTTTTTATTCTTATCTCTGTGCCTAATTAATGTCTTTTGTCTTTTCTTAACAAACTATCAATTGCATAAGAATATATTTATATTTTTCATATAAACAATGATTAAAATCGAACAATTAAAAAAAGGAGAATTTGAGAATTTGTTATGAATCAATTTAGTCGTCCGTTTGTGATCTAACGATGCTTATTATTTTGAATGGAACAGTTATGTACCGGGTTTGGACAAAGGAAAGGGCCTATACTTTTTATTCGTCAAGTCCGAAACAAAGACACCTGGTGGGTTATTGGCCCGCCCGGTTCTCACAAGCTACTACAAGAGTGACCATTTCAAGACCCGACCCTATGACCCGTACAATGTCTACACTAGCCCCAATGAAGCCATCTTGTGCCCTGACTCATTCCAGAGCATGTACACCCAAATGCTCTGTGGGCTCATCCAGCGCAACCAAGTCCTCCGCCTCGGCGCCGTCTTTGCCTCCGGTCTACTCCGAGCAATTCGGTTCCTCCAGCTCAATTGGCCCGAACTGACCCATGACATCAAAACCGGGTCCTTAAATTCCCGAATCACCGACCCGGCAATAAGAGATTGCATGACTAATGTCATGAAACCCGACCCGGAATTAGCCTCTTTTTTAACACAAGAATGTTCCAAGGAAGATTGGGAAGGAATCATCACGAGGATTTGGCCCAACACAAAATACCTAGACGTGATCGTAACAGGTGCTATGGCTCAGTACATTCCCACACTCAACTATTACAGTGGTGGGTTGCCACTTGCATGTACCATGTACGCTTCCTCGGAGTGCTACTTCGGACTCAACCTTAATCCCATGTGCAAGCCCTCCGAGGTTTCCTACACCATCATGCCAAACATGGCCTATTTCGAGTTCCTCCCCCACGAATCCGGGACCATCAACTTGCCCGGATTTGACTCGCCGGCGAGGCTAGTTGACCTCGCTGACGTAGAAGTGGGGAAGGAATATGAGTTGGTCATCACCACCTATGCGGGGTTATACCGTTACAGGGTTGGAGACATCCTCCGAGTCACCGGATTCCACAACTCGGCGCCGCAATTCCACTTCGTGCGACGAAAGAACGTGTTGCTAAGCATTGATTCGGACAAGACTGATGAAGCAGAGTTGCAGAGAGCAATGGAGAATGCTTCGAAGCTGCTTGCTGAGTTCAACACGAGCGTGGTTGAGTACACGAGCTATGCGGACACGAAAACGATACCGGGTCATTATGTGATATATTGGGAGCTTTTGATCAAAGACTCGTCCAACTCACCGAGTCACGAGGTGCTGAATCGGTGTTGTTTGGAGATGGAGGAATCGTTAAACTCGGTTTACAGACAGTGTCGGGTTGCGGACCATTCAATTGGGCCATTAGAAATACGGGTTGTGAAGAGTGGCACTTTTGAGGAGCTAATGGATTATGCAATCTCAAGAGGTGCATCCATAAATCAATATAAGGTGCCAAGGTGTGTGAATTTTACTCCAATAATGGAGCTTTTGGACTCTAGGGTTGTTTCTGTCCATTTTAGCCAAGATTTGCCACATTGGACCCCTAAAAGGAGGTGAGATTCTTGGCATGTGGGCTTAAAATGGTTTTGAGTCTAAGTGTAGAGGTAGATTTTGTTTCCTTTTTTTCTTTTTTGTTAAAGTGTAGGGATTGTTGAGACTTTAACGGGAGATGTTGGATTATGACGTCTCTTTGGTTAGGTTAATTATGTATTTTGGTTCAATTAACTTGCGCAAAATGTGACTTTGACTTTTTAGTAAATTAGTCTACTGTATGTATTGGTCCTTTCATCTAGAAGTAAGGAATGTAATATAGAGCAGAAGACATTTTCTTTTGCCTATTAAAGTTGCTCAATTCATTGTATTTCGCTGTTAAATATATCTTAACTCCTCGAAGGGACGTTGTTATGTGGGAAAAGTTTAGAAAAATAAGAGAAATATAACCATGACAATAAATTCTAATGTTTGAAGGTTCTATGAAAATGGATCTTTAATTTATTTGTTTTTTCTCCATTGTTGGCGACTTTTCATACATTTAGCAGGTCTACTAATTTTAACCCTTTTCAACTCTATCAATGATGTAATTAGCTCAAAATTCATCCTCATTTTCAATATTTTAAACTTGCATTATTTTTCATGCACCCCGCTTGGCTGGATCCTTGTATAGGTCTATTCAATCAATATTAGTTGGGGACAAAAAGTTCACAACTTTTTTTTTAGGGGAAGTCCACAACTTTACAGAATATATTTGAGAATTATATCTAGAAAGTCTTTAAGAAATAAATATTTAAATAGAAGAAATGAGGAGCTAATGCGTTAAATAATTAACATGTATAATACAAACCAAAACTATGTTCCTAGTTGCTATTATATTGTAAATAAGTATTTCAACCCAAAATTTTAACGTGTTGGGTGGAGTATTTTTAATGATTTATATTATTGTTTAACATCATCATGCAAAAACCTTAACTACTTCAACCCAAAATTTTAAGTTGTTGGGTGGAGGCTTGTTTAATGTTTTATATTGAGGAAATATTTCTCTTCCCTTTTTACTATACGGTTCCGTATCCTAAAAAATATGTGTCAGCTGCAGATAATTTCTCTGCAATAACAGTAGATTAATAGAACTCTTTATATTATGGGTTTATCATCTATCATTTAACATGACCATAAAAAATTTTCTAGACACACAACATTTTGTGGGGCCCGCAGCAAAAAAAAAAAAAAAATTCGGCACGCAAAGCGAATCTCTATAACATAACACAACCACTTTTCCTAAAACATAACTCTTATAAAACCCTTATATGATTGTCTAACATATCATCTCACTCAAAAACCCTTTGAGCTTCAAGCGTAAATATTGGACAGCCTCAATTTTTGGTTTACCTTGTACTTATTTAATTCCTCCGCAAAGTGGGGGCGATAAAGATCAAACTCGTGATCTTGTGGTCACTGAAGCTCTTATATAAATAATCACTTCAACTCTAAACCTTAATGGTTTATATTATTCTGTAACACACCTGTTCTGCCTGTGGCAGATGTGTCCAACCTAGGTTGGATGATTGATCTCGGATTCAGATGTTCCTCTCTGGATATCTATGGGTTAGGTATCTGGGAGAAACGTAGATCACTGACACTGACCAGGGCGTTTGCCTCAAAGGTGTGTGTGTGTGATACTCAATGATTAGGGTTAGATTTTTTGTATCTTGTTGTTCCACCTACCTTCCTTATATAACACGGCTCTAGGGTTTGCTTGGGTTGGGCCGAGATAGAGAGTGGGCCTGAGTCCAGCTCATAACAACACCCCTTGTAACAAGAGCCCTTTATATTTGAAGCATAAATATTCTTTTACCAAAAAAAAAAAGAAGCATAAATATTACATGGGCTTTTTTAGTGATTTATATTATTTTGTAACACACACATCTTAAATAGAAAGGTTTTATGCTTTGCCTTTTCAACAATGAACCCACTCATAAAAAAAGTTTAAATAAATAATGGGTCTTTATAGTTTCGCCCGATTTAGATTTGGGTTTTACTTCTCTCATGTTGTATGAGAGAAGTTATCTCATGTTGTGTTGTGAGATAAATTAAGTGGGGTCCACCAATTTAAAAAAAAGAAGAAGAGAAAAGAGACACGTCTTTTTATGTGAGTGTAAAATGAGAGAGGTGTCTTATGTCACATAAGAATATAATTTCCCTTTAGATTTTAGTCATTGAACTTCTTCTTTTTGGTGAAAAGTTATTGAGATTTTTATTTTTCGTTTTTTTTTTTTTTGTATTTGTGTCGATATATTAACACTTTTTTTGCATTAGTCGCTAACGCCATCTACTATTATAAGTTATAACACTGTTTAATTTGTCAAAGATATCTACATCATTAGTGAGGATTTACTCATCACATTATAGTAATACTAATTATAATTTTTCACTATTATTCTAGAAATAGCGACCAATTTTTATTTTCATTGTTATAGATTTCTTATAATGATTTATAATTCTTATTATAAAATTTATTTGGAATTGTGACATATATTTTTTTATCTTATTTTTGGTAAACATTGTGACATCTATTTTAGTTGTAGACAACAACGATAACAATTGTTATTTAAAAAAGCAAACCTTCAATAATTCAAATCTAGCATTTAGAAATAAATTATCCATTACATATTTAATTACAATAACTAAAAAAAAAATCCAACAAAGCTCCCAAATTCAAATACCTATAAATCAATGACAACAAACATTTAAGAATTCTTAAAAAAAAAAATGTTCAAAATGATATATAAAACATCGTAGCTTCAAGAATTTTTGTCCTGAAAATAAAATAATCAATAATAATTATTAAATATAACCTAACAATAACATGTCATAGTAGAGATAATAATAAAAATAAAAATAAAGACTTTAGTAATTATGGGTTAGGCGTGGGTTACACGCGCGCGTCTTATTTCTCTCTGTTAGGGCAAAGTTATGGGTTCTAAGAAGGAAAGAGGTTCTACGAAGGAAATCTTAGCTGCATCATCAAGCATCGCGAAGGAAAATCAGGAAATCATGAGAAGAAGTATCAAAAGATCCAAAAATGGGAAGGAATTCTCCCCTGAATCGACTAATAGAGGTGCCAGCTTCGGAAATATACAGGAGCGTATACCATCTGGGAAGAGCAAATCATTTGCAGATGCTCTCAGATCTGATGGAATTTCGATGGAGGAAGAAGATCTCTGGCAAGAAGACCACATGGAGGAACATTGTGAACCACTTGATCCTGCGCTCGGTGAAATCAACGAGCTAGGGTTCCAAGTCAGTTATGGAGAAGATGGCTCTGTCAGCTTCAAGGGTTCGAAGGAGGCCAAGCTAAGGCTAAGGAGTCCTTGGAAGAACGCTATCATTGTCAAACTCTTAGGGAAGAAGGTGGGGGTCGCGTATATGAAGAACAAGCTCCAGAGCTTGTGGTCGAGAATGGGATCTATTGTTGTAGCAGATTTGGGTAATGACTTCTTTTCAGTCAAGTTTTCAAGCGTGGAGGATCTAAATTTGGCTCTCACAGGAGGCCCATGGGTTCTAATGGGGCTCTATCTTGCCATCCGCCGCTGGGAGCAGTTCTTCAACCCCCAAAAAGAAAATATCCACAGAGTTGCTGCATGGATTCATCTTCCAGGTATCCCTTTAGAATACTGTGTTCAATCTGTGTTGAAAATGATAGGAAGCTCCATAGGAAATGTTTTAAAAGTCGACAGAACTACCTCTTTGGGTGATAGGGGAAAATTTGCTAGAATCTGTGTTGATTTAGACTTATCTAAACAGTTGAGGGGTGAATATATCCTAGAAGGGGAAGTATTTAAGGTTGAGTATGAAGGACTATATTTAATTTGCCTTAATTGTGGTAAATACGGTCACAATATAGACAAATGCTCTGAGCTCAAGAAGCCGATGGAGAGTAATGACAAGCAGGAGCTCGTGCACGAAGCAACTAAACCTGCTTGTAATCAAGGAGTGGGCCCCTGGATGGTGGTCCAGAAAAAAAAGTTTTTTAAACAGCAACCGAATGCTAAGAGCGATGGACAAGAAGGTAGAACTTTTGGTGAGGACATCTCCAACAAAAAGACAATTAGCCACAGGAACAAATCCCCTGTGATAGTATTGGGGTCTTCTTCCCCGAATTTGCAGCCTTCTAATACTATCGCAAGTCAGGGACCAGGGGATCAAAAAGAGAATAAAATTGCTAACCCCTATCAGCCTCCTCCTAAGGCAGTAGCTAAAATAAGTGGATCGGGTTACAAGAAGTCTCATCCCAAAGGAAGTTATAAACCTAAGATTCAGAACAAGGGGAGTTCCTTTGTGTTTACTCCGAAGGCCAATCCAGCAGGCAATAGCTCTAGCCTAGTAGAGCTCCCTTCATCCAATTATCTGAACAACCAGATCTCTAAATCTCAGGAGCCCATTAATCAAGGTGTCCTGATTAATGGGCCCAGAAACGAGATCCTCATTACCAGAATTAATGGTAATTCTATTACTTCCTCAGAGTGTGTCTTAAATGCTATGGAGGGAGAGCATTCTAAAATGGGTATTAGCAAGGGAAATAGCGAAGAACAAATGAATGGGGATAAATCCCCTGACAAAGAAAATCTGAAAGGTTTGGTTGTTGAAAAAAATGTTTGTGTTATGGCTTCAGACCAATTGATTGAGAGTGTTCAGGGACTCATTAATCCTGACTCTGAGATGATTATCCAATGAATTGCCTTGTCTGGAATTGCAGGGGTGCAGCTAAAAAATCTTTTAAAATGACCCTGCGTAATTTCACTAAGAAGTACAAGGTTGGTTTGGCAGCAATTTTAGAGCCCAGAATTAGTGGTATCTCGGCTGCTAGGAAAATAAAACAACTGGGACTCAAAAACTACTTGATGGAAGATGCTGTGGGATTCATGGGTGGTATTTGGATCTGTTGGAATGATGATTCCTTTAACCTTTCTCTCATTGAAAAAAGTAATCAGTTCATTCATGTCCTCTGTACTTGTAGCAATGGGGCCAGCTTCCTCCTGACTGTTGTTTATGGCAGCCCTAGAGAGGAAGATAGAAAAGTTCTCTGGTCGGCCCTTAGAAGAATCAATGAAACTATCTCTACCCCTTGGGCTCTTATGGGGGATTTCAATGAGATTTTGAGTGCTAATGAGAAAAAAGGGGGTGTACCTGCCAACCTATCCAAATGTTCAAAGTTTATGGAAGTCCTTGATGACTGCAACATCATGGACCTTGGCTGTCATGGTGCTAAATTCACTTGGAGAGGATCTAAATGGTTACACCTGGACAGAGTTTTCAAGAGACTAGATAGGATTTGTGCTAATTCCTTATGGAGAACTGCCTTCCCTGAAGCTACTGTCAAAGCTTTGCCTAGGCTCAACTCAGATCACAACCCCTTGCTGCTCTCTCTTAGTCCCCAGGTTTCTAATTGGAGAGAGAGACCTTTCCGGTTTGTGGCTGCTTGGCAAGATCATGGTTCCTTCCCTTCCTTCCTGAAAGAGCAATGAAATCCCAATTTTGATGTTTCTTCCTCCTTATCTCGCTTGGTCAATCCGTTGAAGGTGTGGAATAAGCAGGTGTTTGGGGATATCTTAACTAAGAAGGAGAGGCTGTTATTGAGTCTCTAAGAGTTGCAAGCTAGAATTCATTCTACTAATGATGATTCCCTCTCCCCTCTAGAGCTTAATTTACAACAAGACATCACTGTTGTGCTGGAGGCAGAGGAAAGTCTCTGGTTCCAAAAATCTAGAACCAAATGGATTGAGGATGGGGACAAAAACACAAGATTTTACCATATCACTACTACGATCAAGAGAGCTAGGAACAAGATTCTTGTCATAAAGAATGAAGCTGGTCACTGGATAAAAGAGGAAGAGAGCATAATAAGGCTATTTCTTGCGTTTTATACGGGTCTATTCACTGAAGATCACATAGCTAGACCTTGGCATAATACTATAACTAAATGGCCTAATCTCTCTCAACAAGAAATGCGCATGTTGGAAGCTCCTATTAACCCCCAAGAAATACATCAAGCTTTCTTTAAAATGGGTCCTTTGAAGGCTCCTGGGCCGGATGGTTATCCAGCATTATTCTTCCAGAAAAATTGGGATGTCATTGGTAAGCAAACTGTGGCTTCTGTTATCCATCTTTGGCTTAATCCTGGGAATATCAAAGACATTAACAAAACCCTTTTAGTCCTGATTCCTAAAGTTCAAAATCCTGAAAGGGTTGCCCAGTTTAGACCGATTGCTCTATGTTATGTGTTATATAAAGGGATTAGCAAGATCATTGTGAACAGGCTGAAGCCATTCCTTAAGAAGTTGGTATCTCCCCACCAAGTCAACTTTGTGCCTAACCGTAATATTCAAGATAATATCATCATTGTTCAGGAGATGATTCATACCATGAACAGGATGAGAGGGAAAATAAGTTTTATGACTGTGAAAATTGACTTAGAAAAAGCTTATGACCGTATTTCTTGGGATTTCATTCAAAGAGTTCTTGAGGAAATCGGTATTCCTTCTAAGTTGATCTCCTTAATCATGGCCTGCATTACTTCCTCTGAATTTGAGCTTCTCTGGAATGGGGCTAAAGCTGGAGCCATTCTTCCTACTAGAGGTCTAAGACAAGGTGACCCCATTTCACCTTATATCTTTGTTTTATGTATGGAGAAACTCTCCCACCTTATTGCTGATGCAGTAGAAAATAAAAGTTGGATACCCTTGAAAGCTGGAAAGGGTGGACCAATGATTTCTCACTTGCTTTTTGCAGATGATTTAATGTTGTTTGCGGAAGCTTCAGAAACCCAAATTACCAAAATCATGGAGATCCTGAATTTGTTTGGTGATGTTTCTGGACAAAAAGTAAACAAAGATAAGACCAGTATTTTCTTTTCAAGGAATATTGATGAGGGTCTATCCAGGAAAATAACAAGCATCTGTGGCTTTGCTCCTACTAAAAACCTTGGGAGGTACCTGGGTTCGATGATGAAGCATGACAGAGCTAGCAAAAGCCTTTATAGTGAAGTCCTGGACAGAATTCACAAAAGGCTGAATGGGTGGTCTAAGCAGAATCTCTCTATGGCTGGTAGAGTTGTCCTAGCCAAATCAGTCATTTCCTCTATCCATATGTTCCACATGCAAAATAACATCATTCCTCTGGGGATCTGTGATGAAATTGAAAAATCCAAAGACGATTCATTTAGGGTGGTACTAAAGAAAAAAGGTCAGCCCATCTGGTTTCTTGGGAGAAATTGTGCAAGCCTAAGTGCTTGGGGGGCCTTGGTATCATTAATTTAAGGAAGCAGAATGAAGCTTTCTTAATGAAAATGGCTTGGTCTATTATTCATGATCCTCACCAGCTCTGGTCTCGGGTTCTCCTTGCTAAATATGGGAGGAAGGTGGAATTGCATGGTAATTGCATCAGTAAGACTTATGATTCAAGACTTTGGAAGAATCTCTCTAAAATCTGGCCTGTACTTCTGGACAACTTGAAGTGGAACATTGGTGATGGTAAAAACACCAATTTTTGGCTAGATGATTGGCTTGGAGATATTCCTAAGCTGCTAAATGTTGCAGTCATGGAACCCCATCCTCTGCTCATTGCTGATACTGTGGCTGACTGTATTGACAAAAACTCCAACAATTGGAACTTCACCTTTCTTCATCAGTTCTTTGAACAACATGTGGTTAATTTGATAGCAGCCATTCCCCCTCCCACTACTTCAGCTGGGTGTGATGTGCTTGCTTGGAAGGATCTGAACCCATCGATCTCTTTGGTTAAAAAGGCTTATACAAGCCTGATGAAATTTGATGCTTTATCTCCAAACTTTCACTGGGAGATTATTTGGAAATGGAAAGGCCCTGAAAAATACAAATTTCTGATCTGGAAGCTTGCTCATGGAAGGATTCTGACCAACCAATTAGTTTCCAAGTGGGGAAATACTTCTGACAGGTGCAAACTCTGCCCTGATAAGGTAGAAACCATTCTCCATGTCTTTAGAGATTGCCCCCGTGCCTCTAAATTCTGGAATTGCTCTTTGTTCACTACTGAGCCTCCTTTGTTCTTTACTGAACAGACTTTGCACATCTGGCTTGATAATTGTTTATTATTTTCTGATGTGAGACAACCTAATTGGAGAGATTATTTCTTTATATCTTGTTGGTATATTTGGCTGTGGAGAAATAAAGATTGCCATGAACAAGATTTCAAGAGGCCTGATAATGTGACTGGTGAGATTCAAAGAAATTGGGTGGTTTTGTCTAATGCTAAACAGGTGCTCAGCCCAACCTCCAGATCCTTTAGCATCAGGACTCCCACTCATTGGATTCGGCCAGAGGTGAATTGGCTTAAATTAAATGTTGATGGAGCCGTTTCTTCTAAGAGAGCAGCTTGTGGAGGTCTCTTGAGAAACAAGGATGGTGTTTGAGTTGGTGGCTTTCAATCTTTCCTTGGTTCTTGCTCTCCTCTTCATGCTGAGCTGTGGGCTATTCTCCATGGTCTCGATCTGGCTTGACAGCTAGGTACTCCTAAAGTGATTGTTGAGAGTGACTCCTCTCAAGCAATAAACTTGCTTTCCTCTAATGGGAAAGATGCTCGACAACTGCCCCTGGTAGTTAGGATTCGAGCTTTTATGAAAAGAAATTGGATGACTGCTCTTTCTTTCACAAATAGAGAAGCTAATAGTCGTGCTGATTGGCTAGCAAAGGATACTCTTTCCAAGCACCTTGGTGTCTACCTTCTTTTGAATCAACCGTCTGAGCTGCAAAATCTGTTAGAGAAAGATGTCCAGACCATGCTGGCCAACCATCTGTGTGGAATCCTGACTAAGACCTTTGTGTTGCTTCTTTGTGTTTTTCTTTTCTGTTTTTTGTTTTGTTCTTTTTTGGTTCTGTTTCTGTTTTGCTTTTTGTTGGGGCTTTGCCCCTTTTCAGTACAAAAAAAAAAAGAGATAATAATAAAAATAAATTATAATAACAAATAAGTTTACCTTATTAATTCCAAGAAGTATCACTCAAATCTCTATGAATTTTATTTGGGATAAGTGCTTGCTATTTATATAGATATATGTATAAAAATTCCATAATATCCATAGCGTCCAAGTATAGTTTAATTAATGTCTTTAAATTCATTGCATTTTTTCATACCGCAATGAGTTTCGAAGATGTTGGGTTCAGTGACCCATCATGGCAGGCCCAATAGTCATTGTTGTCTTAAATTTCACCTTTAAAAGGAACAGCTTCACTTAACGAAAAAGGAAAAATATTTTTGCTTTTTCTATAAATTTTTTTTTTCTGACACACTCATATATAAATGAGTGGTACATAAGTATTTGAGAAATATTTTTCTTATGTTATAAGAAAATTGTTTTACAAGTGGCACCACATGCAAACAGGAAAAAAGAGTGGTAGGCCCACCTTTTTTATGTGTGTAGAAAAATTGTTTATCTCATGTAAAATTTGAAATATTAAACCCTAATAAAAAAAGAACAAGAAAAATAAAAGCCTGCTTTCAAGTGATGAAACTACTGTTTAAGAAGCGTTGCAACGCGTGCCGCACTTGCGCCACGGTGGAAACATAACAGTCAAAGCATGTGGGGGACCACTCCCAGCACACGCTCCACATAATGAGCCTCACTCCCTACATAATTCCATATATACCCTTCAAACTTTCAAACAATTACCCAACCCGTCTGAATCCTCGCACTGTTCCCGAAGCCCAATATTGGAATTCCGTCATTCATCAAATCTGCATGAAATCATGATAACCTGGTCTTTCTCAAGCTCCTCCAAAATCATTATAAAACCTCGCAACAGCTCAAAGTTTGTTAACAACACACACACACACACTCGTCTCGTGCACTGATGGCATCAGCTGCAGCAAAAAACTCCCACATTTCTCTCATCATCATTGTTCTCTTGTTAGGGTTAGCCACATTGCCAGCTTCAGCTGAAGAATGCGAGTCAAAAAACGCGGGGGAGGGTGCCACGATAAGGGTCAAGCGCTGAAATTGAAGATCATAGCCATTTTCTGCATATTGGCAACCAGCATGATTGGGATTTGCCTACCCATATTCTCACGCGCGGTCCCGGCGCTTAGACCCGACGGCGAACTCTTTGTTCTGGTGAAGGCGTTTGCCTCCGGCGTCATTCTCGCCACCGGTTACATGCACGTGATGCCGGATTCCTTTGATGACCTCACATCGCCGTGCTTGCCGGATCGTCCATGGCATAAGTTTCCCTTTCACTACCTTCGTCGCCATGCTCTCCGCCGTTTTCACTCTCATGGTTGATTCTTTTTCCATTAGTTACTTTAAGAAGAAGCTCTCTGTTTCCGGCACTGCCTTGGAAGCCGGTGGTGGTGGTGATGGCGGTGAACATAAGGAACTGCAACAGCCTGGATTCGGACATGGACATCAACATGTTGAGAATGTGAATGCAGAACAGTTGCTGCGTTATCGTGTCGTGGCTCAGGTCTATATATCATTGCATTGAATCTGTGTTGTTGTGTTTGTGACATTCATTTTATTGTTAGTGTTTGATGTAATTACTAACCTGTGATCACTAATGAGTGTAAATAATATTTTTTAATAGAAGTAGATCCTTTGACCAGCGTCAAATCATAAGGGAGAGCCGTTAGTGTCAAATCATTTGTGACCAATTACGACGGAATTTTCATAGTAGTTATGTGCTATGACAGGTTTTTTTCTTTCTTTCTAGTAGCTGGCTCTGACTTCTAAGCGTTTAACACCATTAATCTTTTTTTATCCAATGACTATCAGATGATTAGATGAGATCTCAAATTTCAAATTTGACTGGTGTCAAAGGATCTACCTCTTTTTAATAATAATGTTATTAGTACTAATAATTAGTTCTTCCCTAAAAAATATTTATAATAGTTAATAACTTTTAATATTCTTAATAATACTTATAATTTTAACGAGTGCAGGTGTTGGAGCTAGGGATTGTGGTGCATTCGGTGGTGATTGGTTTGTCAATGGAGCTTCTGACAACCCATGCACCATCAGGCCTCTGATCGCTGCACTTTGCTTCCATCAACTATTTGAGGAATGGGCTTAGGTGGTTGCATACTTCAGGTGATTCATGTCTCCATTATATATTTTTTTCAATGGTTAGTGTATTAATGTTATATAAATGAATGAGTTTTGTCACGTTCTAATTGGTTTGATTTTGTAATAGGCTGAATATGGATTCAAGGTGAAAGCTATTATGATTTTCTTCTTCTCTGCCACCACCCCATTTGGGATCGCTTTGGGGATTGGTTTGTCAAATGTGTATAGCGACACCAGTCCAACTTCTCTTATTGTGGAGGGGATTCTGAATGCAGTATCTGCAGGGCTTTTGAATTATATGGCATTGGTGGATTTATTGGCTTCGATT
>JAVKPL010014254.1:10000-80167 GCA_032173675.1 Gastrolobium villosum | reverse complement strand
CACTTATCTGAACTTTTTAGTCTAAAGGAATGGATGTGAGAGTACATTAACAACAGATTAGGCTCAAAGGTTCATGCAACAGGAATTTAAGGGTTGACCATTTAACTTTCTGGTTCAAGAAGGAAATTCCTCTACCTTATGCATCATCAACCATTTCAAACAAGAAACAAGGCAAGTTCTAGAGTTACTCTTGCAGTGAAATGCTCTCTGAACAAAAATTTCTGTATAGGCTCAACTTCCTCTCTATGCATCACAACTAATCTCTCTACTCTTACACATTGAATGAATCATGCAATCATTTCATTTCTCAACATGCAAGGCATAAGATTGTATCCTTAATTTGATCAATCATCTAAAACTCTGATCAATCAAATCCTCATGAAATTTCATAAAAGAAAAAGAAAAAAATTTTTTCCTAATTCTAAACTACACTAACATCTAACTACACTAAAAATTATTCACACTAAGAAAAACTAAAGAAAAGAGATTGAGATGTTCCCTGTTTTGGCTCATCCACTCGTGTGACCTCTCCATGCAGTATTCACTTGCCATTCAATCACATCACACCCACAATTCCCAGATTTAAACGTTGTTGTCCCCAGCAACTAATTTAAATCTAAAACAGCAGTGGATCCCTGAAACACATTCACATACAGTTAATAGCATCAGTACTATCAGAAATGTGTATCTACAAACAGTGAAATCTCAATGTACAGTAACAGATTACAAAATAACCAATATAAATGTACCAACAAAATAACCCAGATACTGAAAAAGCAAAACAAAATAACAGCAGGAAAACTGCAAATCATGACTCCACAAAAGATGTAGTCGCCTCATCATCAGAGTCAAAGGGGTCTCCTGGGTCAGAATGCGGGAGCGGTGTATAATCTGTCTGTGCAGCACCTGTACTGATCCCGGCTCCTGCACTAACCCCGGCTGATGGTCCGGCACCATCCTGACTCGCAGCAACTGGCTCTCCACCCGGGGCCTGAACATCCTGCTCAATGTCATCATCAGAGGACTCGCTGTCATCATGCATATGGGCGGCAGCTGCTGCCTCGAAGGCATCCTCCTCCTCAGAATGAGGGTACACAGCAGGCTGAAAAGTGGACGTCTCAAGTCCCTGGGCCTCACAAATGTCGTTCAGCATCTTTATAACATGTGTCTGGAATGACTGCTGACCCGCCTGCATAAATTTGAGGCGACGACGTAAGTGGCCCATACGCATATCTCCATTTCTCAACCACTGTTCCCCTGCTCTAATGCGCTCTTCGAAGTCAGCATCCTCTGGCTTCTCTCCTTGCTTCCTGCCCGGTGTCAATCCCCTTGGACCTTCCCCTCCAATTCTTAACTGATCCCTGATCAGCTTGGCATCAATTTTGGGGTGCAATTTGACTTGCACTCCATTATCAGTAATGTCAACTCCAGCTTTCTGGCATAACAGCTGAATCAGAGAGCAATGGCCAAGAGAGAATGTACTGGTGTCAGAGTGGGCCATATCATAGATACTGTCTTGAAGAAGGGTAGGCAACTCTACTTTCCCCTTATTCATGATAGTTGAAATCAAAACAGACCGCATCAAGTTCACCTCCGCCTGGTTAGATGAAGGCATGATATTGGAGACAATGAAATGGAACCAGACCCTTGCTTCTCCATTTAACTGCCTCAACCACAGCAGTTTGGGATTGACCCCATCCTTTGTCATCTCCCATTTTTCCCCAGGTTTTGCAACTGTGTGCAAAGTGGGTTCAGCCGCCCCTAATTTGGTCCATCCCTCAAAGGCAGGATCCCTCCTCCTGGGTGGGACATCAATCTTCCGCCAATTTCGGCGGAAGTCACAAGTCAAGGCCTGGGTAGTGTCACTGCTTTTGATCTTCAGCAACTTCTGGATGGTATAGGCATCATACTTGACCTGCTTACCTCTCACCCAACTCATGAAGGTCCTCTGCCCTCCTTGATCTCCATTGTATGCATTGGCAAAGAACTCCCGGGCTATAGCCGGGCTGCTGTTCACCAATATCTCCCCAAAAGTGACCCATTCCCGTCTCCTCAGTTGAGACTGGAAATCTGGGTATTCATCCGTGTCCAAGATGAATTGGCGTTCCCGGACGAATGGTCTATGAGAGGTTTTCTTGTTGAAGCGGTCTTCATGTTCGGCACTTCGCCAGAAGTGCTCATCATATGCAGGAGGTGGGGGTGGTGCTGAACTTTTGGACCCTCTTGCCCTCTTTTTGTTCTGTTTCTTTGGTGGTGAAGCCGACATATCTGTTCAACAAAGGAAAAGTCAGTGATGTAATGAACAATATGGCATATAATTCCCAGATTTAAATGAAGAACATGATGCAAATTAATCCCTCATTACACCAGTGACACCCCCCTTAATTCCCAGAATCAAGTAAAAATCATGTTTTGCAGCAGGGGCTGGGCGCTAAAACGGTCACATGGAGCGTTTTAGCGGCCTAGCCGCAATCCTGGTTTACACTGTCTGAGCGCTAAAACGTTGAGAACCAGCGTTTTAGCGCCCTGACTGTTCTAAGTCAGGCATTTCAACAAACACCTTTGTGTGTGTATGCAGTGGTTGGGCGCTAAAACGGTCACGGGGAGCGTTTTAGCGGTCTGGCCGTAATCCTGTTGCACCCAGTTTGAGCGCTAAAACCTTGAGAACCAGCGTTTTAGCGCTCTGACTATTCTGAGTCAGGCATTTTAGCAAACACCTTGTGCGTGTGTGCAAAGATTTGACATTGTGGTTCATCATACAACCTCAAAAACCCAGAACCAACATACATTCAGCCTCCCAACAACATACCATACACAAACATACAGTAACATGCCATGAATCATGATAAAGAAATGAAAATAATAAAAGAAAACTAAAACCTAAGCAGCCCTAGCAACTTCTACATTCGCACTCCAAGAACATGATGATAAAGAAGATGAAAGATGGTTCGTACCTGTGCTTGGTGAGATGAACGAATTCTGAGAGTGAAAATCAAAGAAGTATGCAAGGGTATGCAGAAAGTATGTGTAGAGTGAATGTGAGGAAGAAGAGTGATGGAAAAAGTGAGGGAAAAGAACCGTGTATTTCAATTTTAAGTGACTCGGCGCTAAAACGTTGAGAAGTCACCGTTTTAGCGCCCAGGACCAGATAAGTTGACACACGTGGTGTGCAACTCCGCGCTAAAACGGTCGTAATGAACGTTTTAGCGCGCTGGACCAGAGAGCTTACACTTTGTGCATTTGTAGAGCGCTAAAGCGTTCAGTTTGAACGTTTTAGCGCTCCAAGTCAGAGAGCTCGTATCTCAGAATCCTTGTAGAGCGCTAAAGCGTTCAGTTTGAACGTTTTAGCGGTACAAGTCAGAGAGTTCACCTTTCAGAATTCTTGTAGAGCGCTAAAGCGTTCAGTTTGAACGTTTTAGCGCTACAAGTCAGAGAGCTCCCACTCAGTGCAATCTCCTGGACGCTAAAACGGTCATAATGAACGTTTTAGCGGCCAGCACTTGTCAGAATTTTTTTTCTCTCAAAAATTGTCAACATTTTTCCCTCTTCTCTTCTTTCCACAAAATCTAATGATCAACATCACATACCTGGTACAGTGGGTTGCCTCCCACTCAGCGCGTGTTTAACGTCGCGAGCCTGACGGGTATGAACTAACTTACCTCTAACAAGGCAACTGAAATCAGTTGCCTGTCCACAGCAGATCCAATGTACAGCTTTAACCTCTGACCATTTACAGTGAAGCTTTGGTCAGAGTCATGAGAACAGATTTCAACTGAGCCATAAGGCTTCATGCTTTTAACCACAAACGGTCCAGACCAACGGGACCTCAACTTGCCTGGAAATAACCTTAACCTGGAGTTGAACAACAACACCTGATCCCCCTCTTTGAAGTCCCTAGGTGTGATCTTCCTATCATGCCACAATTTAGTTTTCTCTTTGTACAGGCTGGCACTTTCATATGCTTGCAGGCGGAACTCATCTAATTCATCCAGTTGCAGCAACCTTTTTTCACCTGCTGCCTTGGAATCAAAGTTTAAAAACTTGACTGCCCACAATGCTCTATGCTCCAACCCAACAGGCAGATGGCATGCTTTCCCAAACAACAATTGAAATGGAGACATTCCAATTGGAGTTTTAAATGCTGTCCTGTAGGCCCACAAGGTGTCATCAAGCTTTTTGGACCATGTTGTCCTGGCACTCCCAACAGTTTTCTCCAATATTCTCTTCAACTCCCTGTTGGAAATTTCCACTTGACCACAAGTTTGTGGGTGGTATGGAGTGCTTATCTTGTGTCTAACTCCATATTTTGCAAGAGCATATTCAACCCACCTGTTATCAAAATGAGTACCCCCATCAGTGATGATGGCTCTTGGAATTCCAAATCTGGCAAATATGTTCTTCCTCATGAAGGCAATCACAACCCTAGAATCATTTGTTGGAGTGGCTATGGCTTCTACCCATTTAGAGACATAGTCAACTGCCACCAGAATATACTTGTTAGAGTAGGATGATGGGAAAGGTCCCATAAAATCCATACCCCAAACATCAAAAACCTCCACCTCCAGAATGTTGTTTAAAGGCATTTCATGTCTTCTGGAGATGTTCCCGGTTCTTTGGCAATTGTCACATGCCTCCACATATTTTCGGGCATCCTTGTACAATGTAGGCCAGTAAAAACCACTCATCAAAACCTTGGCTGCGGTCCTTTCCCCTGCAAAGTGACCACCATAAGCTGAACCATGGCAGTGCCATAAAACCCCCTTCTGCTCTTCTTCTGGAATACATCTCCTTATGACTCCATCAGAACATCTATAAAAGAGATATGGTTCATCCCAGATGTATCTCTTCACATCATGCAAAAAATTTTTCCTCTGCTGATAAGTGAAATCCTTTGGCATGGCTCCAGCAGCTCTATAGTTGGCAAAATCAGCAAACCATGGTGGAGTGTCAACAGACAAAACTTTATCATGCACCAACTGTGCAACAGTACTAATGGCCAGCACTTGTTCATCTGGAAACTCCTCTCTGATCACTACCTCTGGACCCTCCTGTAAATCTGTCACTGTGATCCTTGATAAATGATCAGCTACCAAGTTCTCCACTCCTTTCTTGTCCTTTATCTCTACTTCAAATTCCTGCAGAAGTAACATCCACCGGAGCAACCTTGGTTTGGCATCCTGTTTGGCTAACAAGTACTTCAATGCTGCATGGTCAGTATAAACAATAACTTTGGACCCTAGCAGATATGACCGGAATTTATCAAATGCATATACTATAGCCAATAATTCTTTTTCTGTTGTTGCATAATTCTTTTGTGCTTCATTCAGAATTTTACTGGCATAATATATAACATGCAATAATTTATCCTTCCTTTGACCTAGTACTACTCCCACAGCAAAATCACTGGCATCACACATAAGTTCAAAAGGTAATGAAAAATCAGGTGCCATGATTATGGGTGCAGTAATTAACTTGTCTTTCAACACATTAAATGCATGGAAGCAATCATCAATAAACAGAAATTCTTGATCTTTTGCTAAAAGCTTGCACAATGGTTTTGCTATCTTGGAAAAATCTTTTATGAAACGGCGGTAGAAACCTGCATGTCCTAGAAAACTTCTCACACCTTTCACATTTATGGGAGGGGGTAGTTTTTCAATAACAGAGATTTTGGCTTTGTCTACTTCAATGCCTCTGTTGGACACTTTGTGTCCTAAAACAATACCTTCTGTAACACCCCGTAGTACTCCGGTTGTTAACATACATGATATTTAACATTCACAGCGGAAGACTTTATTGAAAAGGAATAAAGCGTCTTATAAAAATACGAGTAAACTTTTTCCAAAACCTTTTATAAAAACATTTCTAGAAACGTTCACGTGAGATACTGTGAAAGTGTAAATCTAAACATACATCTACTAATTTATTCCATAAGCCAGTATTAGTGGCCATTGACCATCAAGATATAACATCAAGTGTCATTCTTTACAGAGTCTCACGGACAGCATAACGGCTATATTTCAGATAACTGGGAACATGATCCCACACATACAGATAACCTAATTGATATAATAATTTAAACAGATAGCTTGCAAGCCCACACGGACTGCAATCCCCTCAATGGGTCAATACAATTAATAAGGCTCCGTGCCCAAATTAACTGAATACATGAAATGATATCCCCAAACGGGGTGAGATAACAACATCTCAGTAAGCTCAAGGTTCATAGAGGATCCTCTAACCCCTGAGCCCACTTCCTGCATGACAAGTCAGATATAAAGCATATAATACAAGCATACATCATATCATCCTTGTGTAACCCCAGGGTCAAAGCCATAGACAATTACACATGTGTGACTTCCAGGGTCAAGCCATAGACAGTCAACACAACCTCAGTATGAAATAGCTCCCAGAGTCAAGTCATAGGCAGCCTACATACCATGATCACTGGCCAGGATCCTCGTAACATATATCATCAGTGCATTATCATAACATCAAGATCATATAACATCTATATGAATGTGAATGAATGCACATATACATCATACCATATACTCTCATACAATACAACCATAATGCCCACCATCATGGTGGGGCCACAAGAGAGAGGAGTCAACTAGAACTAGGAGCTTACCTTAGGGAGCTTAGCACAAGCCCACACTCCAATATAATATGTATGCTCCAACAAAATCCTCAAGTGCACGGTTCTCTAGGCACACCTAGAGTAGGAACCATTCACATCATTAATTAATAATAATTAATCAAGTCATATCAACGACTTAATTATTTAATGATTCCACTTTCCATACTCATATGCCAATATTATGCCCATTACAAGTCTAGACCAATTATTACTTAATACATATTTTAGTGCATTATTACAAGCCACTTTAATCTTCAATTACTTACATAGCTTAGAATCACATGAAAGGCTCACTTAGATTATTTTCAACTCATCCAAGCCATATTTATGATTATTATAAGTTACTAAGGGTTCTTCTAAGCCCACTTAGCTTAAATATCACTTTTACGGTTTTCCCAAAATTGTACATGCTTCTGTTTTCTAGTTACTGAGAGAAACTCACTTGTTATAAAATTCTCATCTTTTAGTATGTTAATCTATACTCAATTAAATTTCCAAAAAGGTATCACATGCCTCATTTGAAGTTTCCTAGCTCCGGTTATCACCATTTGAAGTTGGACAAGCAAAGCTGTTTGCCAACTCCGAACAGGGACCTAAACATCCTTTACCATTTCTGCGATTCTGGAAAATCTACTAAACCAATTTCTCTCACATTTTTATGTAGATAACTAGATACCTTTATCTTTAATTCGACATATTATGGGCCTAATTTGAGTAAGAACAGAGGGAGAAACAATTGGTAGAATTTGCAGCCATGTACAGCACCCCTGTACATGGCCTCCATGTGCAGTCCTCACTCAAACGAACATACAGAATGGAATACATCTTCAATTGATACCAAATTTTGACACCACATAGATAAAATCTCAATCTTCAATTTGATATAAGGCACAACCCTATATGACCTCTATGGAGGGAGATATGCTCTCCCCAATTTTGCCTAAAAACTGGTTATCTAGCCTTAAATGTGTTTACTTAACAAACCTTAATTACTTTTGATTATAAATCCTAATTAAAATTAATTCTTGGATATTTTATATTATTTAGTCCAATTATGAAATATCATTAGTCCCATTATGTCATGATACTTAAATTTTACTAATTACTTAATTAGTGTAACTAAACCCTACTTTAGTCCAATTTTAGAGTTTAATCCTTAATTAGTGTATTATGCAAGGTCCACTTCACTTAACCACTAAATTAATATCCTAATGAGGTCTTAATATTAATTTTAACATAGTGACCCTACCTTAAGCCTACATGGCTGAATTGTTTAGGTGTTAATATTAGTATTTTTAAGCCTATTTCTTAGTCATTTCATTAGTTAATTAAGTCCTACACTTAATTAGTCAACTAATCCATCATCTAATTAAATTTTAAACATAAAACCCTAATCATACTATTTAGGGCAGATTTGATTAAGTGGTATTATTAGGGTTCAAATCCATTCCTTAGTCATAATTAGTGTTCTTAAGGTTAAAGGTTGCATTTTTAACCTTTCCCATGGTTCCACCTATGATTATCCACACTTTAGACCATCAAGAACACATTTTTATCAAATTAAAACATCAACCCCATAGAAAACTCATGATGGCTGAATCATATAGGTGGATGGGAAAGCATTTTTGTCAACATTTCTCCAAGTAATCATGCTTACTTCTTCAAGTTAGCTCCAAGGCCTCAAGCTTCCACTTTTCTCAAGCAAGGATGCATCTTTTCCACAAAGAACACACCTTTAAGAAAGACTCAAAGTTAGAACTCAAGAACACAACTCAAAGGTGGGATTTTTCAAGAAAAAGATTCAAGATACTTACACTAAAACTCAAGTAGACAAGCACCAAAGGAGTGTTCTTCAAAGAGAACTCAAAACATCATCTCTAAGGCTTGAACTTGTCAACACCATGGCTGTATGGAAGGTGAGTCACCACGAAATTTTGGTTTCTAGCAACAAAAATGGTATATTCTTGAAGAGGATGATGAGAGGAACAACTTTGATGAAGAAGGTTTGGTGATTTGGTGAGGTTTTGGAGATGAAATCTCAGAGAGAAGTGAGAGCAAAATTTGAAGTTTGAATTTTAGAGAGAGGAGTGAGAAGGGGGCTGATTCAGATTTGAAATGAGAGGGGAAGGTGCCCTAATTAGGGTTTCCATGTCACTTAAGTGGCATTCGTCCTTTAGTGAGACCCGGTGTAATTTTTAACTGATCCGTCGTCAAATTTTTACCCGAAAACTCCCAAAACTCTAACTTTAAGTACTAAACATTAATTTTGTCTAATTATCATGTTCATAACTTAAAAATTTGATTAGTAGATCATAGATTCACTAACAGTTGTTTAATTGCACTATAGTCTTTTCCGGTGTTCATAACTGTACCCGAATTTAATCATCTTAACTTTAACATTTTTGGTCTAATTATGACTTGTTAGGCATATATTGGTCTTTATTTCCATTTTCTCACCTTTTTCCCGTTTCGGGATTCTACCGACTGCTGCTACAGCAGTACAAAATACCCGGCAAAAGTGACTTTTCAAAAATACCCCAATATAGGTATCGTTCTTCATCTAATCATATCCTAACCTCATTCATGATGTTTATATCATTAGATTAGATCTCTAACAATAATTTGCTCTCTTGAAGCTATTCTACTGACTGTTACTGCATCAGCAGTCAAAAATAACAGATCAAAACTCAACTGTTCAGAATACCCTCAATATGGGTATCCAAATTCTTAGAATTTCATTCTCATTCTATTTATGACCATAAGGTCCTCATCATAACTCTCTAATTTAAAAGTTATATAATTAGGGTTATTATACCTTCTGTCACCATGAAGTGACATTTCTCCCAATTCAACACAAGATTACAATCTTGGCATCTTTTCAAAACACTGTCTAAGTTTTCTAAGCATGCATCAAAAGTAGGACCAAAAACAGAGAAATCATCCATGAAAATCTCAATACATCTTTCTACCATGTCAGAGAATATGGAAAGCATACACCTTTGAGATGTTGCCGGTGCATTGCATAGACCTAAAGGCATTCTCCGGTATACAAAGATTCCATAGGGGCAAGTAAATGCAGTCTTCTCCTGATCTTCTGGAGCCACAGCTATCTGATTATAACCTGAGTATCCGTCCAGAAAACAGTAGAAAGCATGTCCTGCTAATCTCTCCAACATCTGGTCCAAGAATGGAATAGGGAAATGATCCTTCCTTGTTGCTTTGTTGAGTCTCCGGTAGTCAACACACATCCTCCAGCCAGTCACTGTCCTTGTGGGAATCAGTTCATTATTCTCATTCCTCACCACAGTCATCCCTCCTTTCTTGGGTACTGTTTGAACTGGACTCACCCAAGCACTGTCTGAAATAGGGTAAATCATCCCAGCATCAAGTAGCTTCACCACTTCTTTCCTCACCACCTCTTTCAAAGTGGGATTAAGTCTCTTCTGTGGTTGCCTTACTGGTTTGACTTCTTCCTTCATCAATATCTTGTGAGTACAGAATGAAGGGTTGATGCCCTTAAGATCAGAGAATGACCAGCCCATGGCTGTCTTGTTCTTCTTAAGAACCTCTACCAACTTCATTTCCTCCCTCTCAGATAAGAATGCATTAATGATGGCTGGATAGGTTTGATCATCCCCTAGGAACACATATTTCAGATTTGAAGGTAGTTCTTTTAACTCTACCTTAGGTGCCCCCTTAGGAATATCATCTACCTTCTGTTCAAGCTCTTCAACTACTGGTTCCTCCTGAAAATTTTCCCCATTGTTCTCTTCTTTACATTGGTCTTCCTCCAGTAACAGATTCTCTTCCCCTGTTACTTCATCTACAACCTCCTGGATGATATCAATCCTGAAACAATCCTCAACATCTACAGGATGTTTAATTGCTTCAAACACATCAATGGTTACTGTCTCTTCATTCACCCTTAGCATAAGCTTTCCTTGTTCAACATCAATCAAGGATCAAGCAGTTGCTAAGAATGGCCTCCATAGAATTAGAGGGCTTTCTGTATCTTCTGCTTCCATATCTAAAATCACAAAGTCCACTGGAAATATGAACTTATCAACCTTAACCAACACATCTTAAACCACACCTTCTGGTCTCTTGATAGACCTATCTGCAAGGTGTAGAATAAGGTTGGTCTCTTTTAGTGTATTGATTCCCAAAGCTCTACATTCAGTCAATGGCATCAAATTTATGCTAGCCCCCAAATCACAAAGTGTTTTCCCTACTTCCACATCTCTAATAGCCATAGGGATGCTGAAACTTCCTGGATCTTTCATTTTTGGTGGAAGTTTCTTCTGGATAAGGGCACTACATTGTTCTGTTAAAGCTACTGTCTCACCATCCTTCAATTTCCTCTTCTTTGACAAAATATCTTTCATGAACTTTGCATAGTGAGGCATGTTCTCTAAGGCTTCAGCAAATGGAATGTTAATCTGTAACTTCTTAAAAATATCCAGAAATCTTGCATAATGTTGTTTCTGGATTTCTTGCTTCAACCTTTGGGGATAAGGAATCTTGGCATAGGGAGACAAGTTAATAGGCTGATCTTGTTTATCAGCCATTTTCTTCTTCTCCCACTTCATCATCTTTTTGGGTGAAGAATTATTTTCAACTACTGCCTTATTTTTCTCCTTATCTTCCTTCACTATTTCTTGTGCATCCTCTTCCACTACATCCTCTACAATGACTTCTTCTTCATCCTTCTTGTCCTCCACATTCTTTTGAACAGGTTGAAGCACAAGCCCACTTCTTGTGGTAATAGCCTTGCAGTGCTCCTTTGGATTCACCATGGTATCACCAGGAAACTTGCCCTGTGATCTTTCAGATATCTGTCTTGAAATCTGACCAATCTGTGTCTCCAAATTCCTAATGGATGCTTCTTGATTCCTGAATGAAGTTTTAGTCTCTTGCATGAATGCAGATGTTTCTTCCCTGAAAGAATTGGATCCTTGAATAAAATCTTGAGTAGTCTTGGACAACTGGGCAAAGGCTTTCTCCCATGCTGAAGAATCTCCTAGTTGTTGTGTATGTGGTGGAGGAGGAGGATTTAACTGATGGTTGGAACTGTAACTGAACCCAGGGTGTTGATTTATGTTCTTCCATGGTGGCACATATAAATTTCGCCCCTGAGTGTTAGGGTTCCTCTGATCATACCACACTCCATTGACCTCAGCTTGTTCTGTAGATCCCCCATAATCACAATCATCTGTTACATGACTTTTTCCACAGATTGCACACACAGAATTGGTGTCCACTGAAGCAACCTTTTGATTGGCTAACAAGGCATCATACCCATCCAACTTAATGATTCCCGTTCTCCTCTCAGCCACTGGAGCATTGTCAAATTCTTGAGATGCCAAAGATTAAAAAATATCAAGTGCCTCCTCAGGAGTTTTGGTTGTCAATGACCCACCAGCAGTGGAATTCACCAATGTCCTAGTGTTTGTAGTCATTCCCTGCAGAAAGATTGCTGCCTGATTCCATACTTCTATTCCATGTTGAGGACATTTCCTCAACAGTGTCTTGAACCTTTCCCAGGCCTCATAAATAGATTCTGACTCTTTTTGCTTAAAGCCTGTAATCTCATCCTTCAACTTTGTCCTCTTAGATGCTGAGGAAGACCTGGCCAGAAACTTGGTTTGTAAATCATCCCAAGTAGTAATGCTTCCTTGTGGCAATGACTGCAACCACCTTCTGGCATCATTCATCAGTGAATGAGTGAATAACCTCAACAGAATAGCATCTCTTGTCACACCATTAATCTTCACAGTATCACTCAACAAGAAGAAATTTTCAATACGCAGATATGGATCTTCTGCACTTGTTCCAGCAAACTACTCCTTTTGCACCAACTGCACCAATGCGGGTTTCAGTTCAAAATTATTTGGCTCCACAGTAGGTCTAACCACACTTCCAATGGGTGGAATGACAACAGGAGTCATGTAATCCCCCAATGTCCTTTGTGGTTGTTGCACATGATTTTCTGCCATATTTTCTGCCTGTACTGTAGCACTTGTTTCACCATTGTCTAACAATTGCTGCCTTCTTCTCCTTCTAAGTGTCCTTCCTAATTCTGGATCAAACAACAAAGAGTTTTGATCAAAAGTACCTTGCATACACCAGAATTACAAGAGCACCAAGATTCATACAACAAAAATTAAAATGCTGAAAAATAAAAGACTCAATCTCAACAACTGATGGTGTTCATCAATGTTGAACATCAAATCCCCGGCAACGGCACCAAAAACTTGTTGTGTGTGATTAGCAAGTGCACTAGTCATACAAGTAATAAAAATAATAAGTAAAGATCGTTCCCACAAGGAATTGTGTCAAGCACTGATTATCCACTTGTTATTGATTTGAGTCAACCAAAAAGATTTGATTTGCATGAGTTTCTTGTCACTAGAAATGTAATTGCATAAAAAAATGATAAGTTTAAAACACAAAGATATGAATATAATTTAAACAGTAGTCAGATATCAATCTCCCACAAGTATGAATTTATGAATGAATCAATTTCCATCATCACTTCTCTATCATGTGATGTTAATCAACCTTTTACTTATCATCAAGATGTAATGTCTTACTACCTTGATGGGTACATTAATCAGAAACCCCAATGTCTTGGTGATTCCTTTCATAATACTTGCATTAATTACTAAGGTCTTAAGATTACATTAATATTATAGCATCAATGTCTTGACTGCTATAATACTAATGATGAAGTTGTCAACTTTAAAACAATGCAAACATGTCTGTTCTACATCATTTCATAAACAAGAATGATTGGTCAAGACAACTTCATACAAGTAACATAATAGGAAAACATAACTTCACATTAATTATTCATAAATACACACTTGAGTTCCATTGAATCAGACTACAAAGGACTCTACTCAGACATAATGAAAGTAAATACAAAGGAAGAAGAAAGAACAAACTCCATTGTCATGGTAGTGGATCTTCAATCTTCAATTGCAATGCTACACTACTCCTAAGAATTATTGTGTAAAAAGGGAGAATTCAGATCCTAAGATCTGATATAAGAGAGGAGAGTAGAAAAATGGGAGAGAGAAAAACTATCTAGATCTACTTTTTTTCAGGCCTTTTGCCTTTTATAGTATTTTCAATTCTGCTGAAAAATAATGTGGATGCTAAGACGGTCAGAAATAGGCGTTTTAGCGTCCGGCTTGATGCGTGACCAACTGGTTTCAACTGACTTGGGCGCTAAAACGGTTTGAATGAGCATTTTAGCGTCCATGGCTGATAACCTCCCAACTGCTTTCAACTGACTCCAACGCTAAAACGTTTGATTTGAACGTTTTAGCGTTTCAAAACAGAGAAGAATTGCACATTCGAGCGCTAAAACGCTCAGTGTAAGCGTTTTAGCGCTGAGCTCTAGAGGCTTTGAATTCTGATTTGCAGCAGCGCGCTAAAACGGTCTGTGTGGACGTTTTAGCGCTCAGCACCAGCAACTTCCTCCTTCGAACTGTTGCAGCGCGCTAAAACGGTCAGTGTGGCTGTTTTAGCGCTCAACACTTAGGCAATTTTTCTCCTCCAGAATCTTCTTCCTTCTTTTGATGCTTTTTGGGCTTCCTTTCCCTGCAAGACAATATAGATTTTCACAAAGCTCTCAGAACTTGCAATTCAGGAAATTCTAAGACATTAACCTCCTTATTCATCCGATTATTCATACAAATTAATCCTAATTTGTGCTGAAAAACCTGATGAACCAGAGGTTTATCACCCCACGCTATCCAATATATTTGTATTTATTGCATTATATTTTATTTTTTCTTTCTCCTTTCTCCTTCTACATAATCTTATCATATTGCTAATAAGGTGTCCATCAAACACATGACATGATATAAACTTATCAGTCCCATATCATATCCTACCCTTATCAGCCTCATCATATCCTACCCTTATCCTATCCTGTCCACCAGAGGCGGATCCAGTAAGGGGAGAAGGGGGGCAAGTGCCCACCCTTAAATATGATGTCAAAATATATTTTTTTTTTAAATTCAAGTTTTTCCAATTTAATTTTTGGGTAGGATATTATAACAATCAATTAGGTTACTACAAATGTTACTACCAATCAATTTTCAATTTCACCGTTAGAACGATTATGCTGATCCAACGGTTATATTTATTTTCATCTTTGTATGGTTATGATTCTCATATTTAATACTTTATATTTATTTTCACCTTTATATGATATGATTTCCTATATTTAATGCTTTTACATTAAATATGGTGATCATAACCCTAGAAAGATGAAAATAAATATAATCGTTGTATCAACTAATCGATCTAACGGTGAAATTTAATGGTAGTAACCCTAGTTGGTTGTTACACTATCCTACACCTTTGTTCCGGGTTTGTATACCCGGAGGGCCTTGCACGGATTATGGGCCAGTTACTGCATGTAGAGGGTGCTTGACGTGGGTCCTCCCATGATGGCACTAAACGGTTTATCATTACCCACGTTCAATGTAACCACTTAGGCCAGCTATATCTATATATAGAGGAGAATATACTAGAGGCCAGGAAGATTGATTACGAGAGAAAAAACCCATATTGATGTTCATCCAGAAGATTTGGCGCCGTCTGTGGGGAAGGTAAAACTATTCCTACGCATTTTCTTGTGCCATGGCAAGCAATAACCATGATGAGCGAACGGTGGAGGAGGAAGAGAATAGAGGGGAAGAGGATTCATTTCGGTCTAGTGGAAAGAGTAGGTCGTTAGACACAATTGGGGAAGCTTTAATCCAATTAGTGGATGAGATAAGGAACAGGAAACAACATGAAGGGAGAAGAGAGAGGCAACTGTCGGAAGAAAGGTTAATGGCGAGAGACAGGCCACAAAGCAGGGACGGGGGGAGAAGTTTTGTATCTCCTCTTCCTAGTTATATCCCTTTGTCGCCCCCATTTGAGACAAGAAATAAGGGGCAGGGGTTAGAAGAGGGCAGGTATCTCAGATATCGAGGAGTCTTTTAGAATGGAGAAATCATCAAGGTGAAAGACGGGGAGAAAATCGATTGATAGAGGAAGAAGTTTATGAAGAGGATGGCGAGCAATATCGTTTTGGGTCATGGGATGACGAGCAACGATAAGGAAATCGTTATTACTACGCTCATCCTGATGAGCGAATGCGAGATCCGAGACGATATGAAGATCATGAAGGAAGGAATGAGGGAGAAAGACGATATACTTATTACAGAGGCGAGTTTCCTCGGGAAGAAGACGAGTACTATTATGTACCAAGAAACTTAGCCCGAAGAGGAGGAAGGAAACAAGTAGAGAATTATGGTCCTCGGGAGTACGAAGGACGAATGATGAGACAAGAAGAGCTCGGGTGGAACGAGCAGACAGGGAGAGCACCACACTAGACGCAGCAGGGGATTCCTGAACCGCTTATTACTCAAGGACCTTCAGGAACTCCTTTATCTTGGAGATTAAGGGCGGAGCTCATACCGGCTTGGTTCAAACATCCAACTGATATGAAGGTTTATGATGGGAGCTCGGATCCAAAGGAATTTGTTACTGTTTTCCGAGCAGCAATGTCACTATGTGGAGAATCCGATTCATTGTTATGTCAGACATTTGTAGTTTTCCTGAGGAAGCAGGCATTAGAATAATTTACGGCGTTGCCAATAAACTCGGTAGATAGTTGGTCAGATCTATCGTTCAGGTTTATACAACAATTTTCCCATTGTGGACCCCAGCCTAAAACTACACATAATTTGTGTGGTGTACGATAAAAGCCAGGAGAAAAAGTAAGGGAGTACTATGAAAGATTTCAAGCAGAAGCTAGGCAAGTAAAGGGGTTAGAGAATCAGACGTATTTGCTGTTGTTTACTACCGGATTGCAGCCAGGTAGGCTAGCAGATTCTTTGGCAAAGAAGGCTCCACCCACGAAAGAAGATTTGATGGAACGAGTCAGGAAATACATTGATTTGGAAGAATTCAAGTCTTCCCAAAGACAAAATGAGCAAGGTTTTAAAGAGGCTACATTTAGAGGACCTAACAGACCTGCAGGAAGAGGCCAATATGACGAAAGGCGACCTCGGATAGTTGGGGAGAGATTTAGAGAAGCATATAGGAGGGATTTTACACCGTTGAATACATCCAGAGCTCATATATTAAAGGAAGTAATGTCCACATAAATGCGAAATATCCCTAGGCCTCCACCAATTCGGTCGAGTTACGCGCAAGCAAATAAGACGAAGTGGTGCAAGTTTCATCCAGGGTATGGACACCTTACAAATGAATGCTTTAATTTGATGAACGTTATTGAGAGGCTGATTAATGAAGTGAGGTTACAAAAGTATGTGAGAAGAGGAGACGGAGAAGGGTGTAAGGAGGATAAGGATAGACGACGAGAGCGTAGTCGTAGACCGCCTGAAGGAAGGAATAAAGAGGCTAATGAAAACCAGAAAGTGCAAGCATCTCCAAGTCAGATTCCCATGGGACATATTTGTACCATAGCCGGAGGTCAGGCTGGAGGAGGAGAATCAAGTAATGCTCGGAAAAAGCATCTAAAGATGTGTATGGCCATTTTCGAGAGGCCTCGTTTTAAGGAAGAGAGAAGGAAGATGGGTAAACAGATTGTTTTTGAGGATCTGGATGACGAGGTCATGGATCCGGAGCATGATGATCCTTTAGTGATCTCAGGATTGTTAGAAAATTACCAAGTAGATAGAATGCTGGTTGATTCGGGGAGTTCGGTAGACATTATCTTTTGGGATGCATTTCGAATGATGGGTTTAGACTGTAACCAGTTAGAACCATGTGGAGCTGACTTGTTAGCATTCACAGGAGATAAGATAAAGCCATTAGGATACATTCCTTTGAGGTTAACTTTGGGGACGACACCCACACATAAAATAGTTACGTTGTCATTTGCAGTATTAGATTTGGGCTTAGCTTAAAACATTATTTTAGGAAGACCTTTTATGAAGAAGTTCAACATCTTTTTGTCGATAGACCAATTGGCTATGAAGTTTGTGGCTAAAGATGACAAGGTGGCCACGGTAAGGGCGAATCAAGTGGTGGCTCGGAGTTGTTACAACATGAGTTTGCGAATGGGACAAGAGCATAAGAAGGCAAATATGTTTGTGGAAGAAAAAGACAACAAGAAGAAGGAGATCCGAGAGGAAAATGAGGTGAAGAAAGAAGAGCGAGTAATGGTGGTGGGATTAGATCCCCGAGCCGATGATATAAAGGAGAGACCGGAACCCACCGGCACAATGGAGGAAGTTCAGTTGGGAAATTCTGGCGAACAATTTACTAGAGAGGGAGCCGAGTTGGAACCAGAGATGGCGGTGAGCTTAAAAAGATTATTGAAAGACAATGCAAATTTGTTTGCGTGGAAGCCATCTGACATGCCTGGAATGGATTCGGCTTCGTTTTGTCATCGGCTGGCGATAATGCCTGGAGCCAAGCCAATGATTCAAAAGAGAAGGAGATTTTGCTTAGAAAGGAGAAGGGCGATAGAGGAGAAGACAAAGGAGTTGTTAGAAGTGGGGTTTATTAGAGAAACAGAATATGCTACATGGTTAGCTAACCCGGTGTTGATTAAAAAGGCGGATGGGAGATGGAGGATGTGCACAGATTATACCGACTTGAATAAAGTTTGTCCTAAAGACCCATTTCCATTGCCAAGCATTGACCAGTTGATAGATAAGGCATCTGGGTATAAGGTGTTGTCATTTATGGATGCATATTCCGGGTATAATCAGATACCTTTATGGAAGGAAGATCAAGAGAAAACGGCGTTTATCACGGAGAATGCAGGAGTAACTTATATGAGAATGATGAATAAAGTATTTAAAGAGCAAATTGGAAGAATGATGGAGGCATATATGGATGACATGATTGCAAAGTTGGAAGACGCTAAGAAGTATTTAGCAGACCTGCAGGAAGTGTTTGAGCAAATCCGGAAGCATAATATGCATTTAAATCCGGGTAAGTGTGCTTTTGGAGTTCTGGCGGGAAAATTTTTAGGTTTCCTGTTAACAGAGAGGGGGATTGAAGCCAATCCAGATAAATGTTAAGCGGTAATGGAGATGAAGAGCCCAGTGAATATTAGAGATGTACAGAAGTTGAATGGGCGAGTAACAGCATTGTCTAGATTTTTATCAAAATCTGCACACGTCTCATTGCCGTTATTCCAGTTGCTTAAAAAAGGGTGTGATTTTACATGGTCAGAGGAATGCGAAACTGCTTTCCAACATTTCAAGAGTATTTTGGCATCACCACCAATTCTCAGCAAGCCGGAGCCATGTGAGCTTTTGTATTTATACTTGTCGGTTTCGCAGGAAGCCGTAAGCTCGGTACTCATCTGAGAAGAAAGTGATGGCAGTCAGAAACCGGTGTACTTTATAAGTAAAGTATTACAAGGAGAAGAGGTAAGGTACCAGTATGTGGAGAAAGTGGCTTTTGCTTTATTAGTAACGGCGAGAAGGCTCCGTCAGTATTTTCAATGCCATTAGATAATAGTTAGAACGAATCAGCCCATTAAACAAATGTTGCATAAGCCAGATCTCGCTGGTCGGATGGTGACTTGGGCGGTGGAGTTGTCCGAGTTCGGCATTAATTTTGAAGCACAGAAGGCAATCAAGGCACAAGCTCTGGCAGATTTTGTGGTAGAAATGACTCATCCCGGAAACGACTTGGAAGATAAGTGGTGGAAGTTGTTTGTAGATGGTTCATCCAATAGACGAGGTAGTGGGGTAGGAATTATTGTTGAGAACCCAGAAGGAGTGGCAGTAGAGCACTCGTTGTCGTTGGAATTTCCCACAAGCAACAATCAGGCGAAATATGAGGCAACGATTGCCTGGTTGACTTTAGCAAAGGAGCTCGAAGCAGAATGTTTGGTGGTATATAGCGATTCTCAGTTTGCAACGTCACAGGTGAGTGGTTTGTATCAAGCCAGAGGGGAGATTATGATCAAATACTTAGCGAGAGTGCAAGAGTTGATGGGACAGTTTAAAGAGGTCCGGGTAGAACACATTCGGAGGAATGATAATGTACGAGCAGATGTTTTATCCAAATTAGCAAGTACCAAAACCACCGGAAGTTTGAGGACAATTATACAACAAAGTGTGAAGGCTCCGAGTGTAGTGTGGATGGTACAAGAGGTAGATAGGAGGAGTCCAATTCAAGACTTCTTAGAAAAAGGAAAAGAGCCTAGAGATCCAAAAGAGGTAGTCAAATTGAGAAGGAGAGCAGCATGGTATGTGATAATAGAGGGGCGGTTGTACAGAAGGGGGATGAAGACGCCGTTGTTGAAGTTTTTAGCAGCGCCGAATACCGAGTATGTATTAGAAGAAATACGTGAAGGTATTAATGGGCGTTATAACACCTCATAAAGTTAAATGTGTGTTTTATATTATGATGTGAAATTAAAACTGATGGATTAGTGAAAATCCGAGAATTTTGGCCAAAACGGGCAAAAAGGGCAAAATGGTAATTGACCAGCCATGTATTCTGAGGCATAAAAATTGAGTTGGAAATTTCATATGACAAAAATAATGCTGGAAATGGACTCAGGGCGGAAAATTGAGTGAATAGGCAAATTTGGGAAATATTGATGAATAGTGACTTTTTAAGTGTAAAATACTGCGGTATGAGTGTACCGATAAGTGTGAAATTTTTATCAGTATTTTTAGGAAATAAAAATATGTCATGGACCAGAAAAATATGTAGATTAAGAATGTATGATCAGAAATAGTGTCGGGATTAAAGTTAAATCGCGTGTGGGACCCGCGGGACCAAAATCCACTTGGCCCCCACACTCTCCCCCACGCCTTCCTTCTTCTTTTTCCTTCCTTCCCCGTAGCTTTCCCTTTCATTTGAAGAACAAACCCATTTCTCCTCACTTCTCCATCATTTCTTCATTTCTCCACCAAATCACTTGGTTTTGGTGTTGAAATTTATTGTAAACAACCTTCTAAAGCCATTGGTGATACTCTCAAGCCTTGAAATCACCTCCTTGGGACGTTTTGGAGCAAGGGCAAATCCGAGTTCTTGGGTGTTCTTGGTGTTTTTGAAGTTTTTGGATCTCCTTTGGATTAGTGAAGCCTTGGTGGTGTATCTACCATAGATTGTGAGTATATTTGTGGTACCTTTTTGGTTGATTTTGTAGATCTAGAAATTTATGCACTAAGTCTTTAATCTTAGATGTGTGATGATAGAGAGCCCAAATGGAAAAAAGCTATTAGATGAAAATGCCTTAGAATGATGCTTGTGAGCTAGAAATGCTATGTTAAATTTTGGTGAAAAAGTGAGATTTTTAACTTAGGAAAAATTTGGGAAATTTCATGAAATTTGAGGTTTTGTGTAATTTGGAAAATGTTGATCATTGTAGGGTGCCTCACACGGACGTAATTGTGGAGGATTGATTTGGAACGTGTGGAACGGAACTGTTAGTGTTGAGGTAAACCCTTGGAACTGTGGTTTAATCCCTTGTGTGCTCCACCACACCTAGTGGAAGGTTGTGGTTGGATTTTGTGTTTATGGCATTGTGTGATTATGTGCTTGCATGCCATATTGCTTGTTATGTGTGAAAATTGTTTGGTCACTGGCCAGTTGACGTGTGTTGGTTTGGACATCCGCTGGATAATTCCGCTGGGAATTCCAGTTGGATTTTGCCGTGGGGTCGACTTTGGGAGCGACACCAGGATGATCCAAACGTGGGACTTCCGCTGGATAGGGCTCATGAGGAGTTCCAGTTGGGTTTTGCCATGGAGTCTTCTCAACCATGGGAGAGGCGCCAGGAAGGTCTCGGGAGTTATATGATGGAGTCCTTGAATGTAAATCCAATTGTGGATGTTCTCGGTTTGTCTCCAGTTGTTGGTAATATTGTATGTCATGCATATTATATGATGTTATATTTGCACATTGAGTGAGCCATGGGGTGGAGAAAGCCTCTAGCTCCATTGGTTTACTGAGATATATTTGTATATCTCACCCCGTGTTTGGGGGACCACATTTCAGGGCATTATGAGCCGGGAGGAGCTTCGGGCAAGAAGCCCGCTTAGTGGACAGCGGATTGCATGGAGTGTAGTGAGCTTGCATGACATTTTGGAGGAGACTTACAGTGCACATAGCATGCCATTTAGTATTTTGAGACTTAGGTCATGAACATATTGCATGATGTGATTTCCATGCTTTTGTAGTGTTCATGATTATGTTCTAAGTCTTGTTTATTGCTTTTATTCATGCCATGGATAAATTGTATATTTTGAGTGAGCATGGGACTTGTCCATTGCCACATTTCTTGTATTTGAAACCTTGGCATATTATGTTGTAAATGGTCCATTCTTGTTGTAAAATGGCCATGATCTTTAAGACTTTGTAAATGATGCATTATTGAATGAAAATGCATGATGGAAGGGCCTAGAGCCTACATTAGGGTATGTGTAAGGTTTGTGTGGAGTATTAAGGTGTTAGGGATGGTTTACACAACTCTTTTTGGACTTAAAAAGCTGTTAACTGTCATTTTTACTGCATAGTAATCGATTACCCAAGCATGGTAATCGATTACCATGCAACAGGGGACGAAATAAATGCTACTGTCTGCCTGGTAATCGATTGCCAGAGGCTTGGTAATTGATTACCAAGTGAGGTAATCGATTACCCAAGCTTGGTAATCGATTACCAGAGAACAGGGGATGAAAAATTGGCTACTGCCTCATTTTGGTAACTGGAGGTAATCGATTACCACCCCCTGGTAATCGATTACCATAGTGTAAATTTTGAAAATTTATGTTTTTCTAGACTAAAAGAAAGGGACTTAACTTAGTGTGTAGAACTCCAAATGGTGCGCGGTTTGAAACCACGCGTAGCTAATGTAAAGGACTATATTATGGTAAGATGTGAATGTAATAGGATGAGTTTAAATGAGTTGAATAAAAAGAAAGATTAGTGATGTTAGTTAACTGAATGATTCCGCGAATTGCATTTACGATTATAGTGTTGTTTTAATTGATTACGGAAAAGGTTATGGTTTACTAAAAGGAATGTGTTAAAAGAAAAAAAAAGTTGCCCGTAATTTAATTAACCCAATTACTGTGATTGTAACTGCGCTTAATATCATAATCAATGTTAACAATACCGGTACGTAACGGGCTGTTACATTTTATGGTATCAGAGCAGTTTTGTGAGGGAAACTCTGATTGTGTATGTTTGTATCTTGTGTTCCATAGCTATCTGTGAACTATTTATGATTAATGTATATGTGATTCCTCAGTTTGGGTCTGATCAACTCATTCCTTTGTGTTACATGTACAGATATCATGAGTAGGGCGCGTGGTCGCCGTGGGGCACGTGGTGCAGGTCCTTTGCCACTGGATCCGGTCACTGCAGTCCTGAATGCTCTGCAGGCGGAAACGGCTGCAAATAGAAACATGACTGAAAACCTGATGAAGACTAATTAGGATATGATGCAAGCCTTTATGGCAGAAATGAGGGCTGATAGAAACCGTCCTCGGAGGGATGATTCACCTCCACACACGGCTACGGTGACTCCTACACCGACGCCATCTGTTACTCCTCAACAAGGGGAGAGTGGGGCTAGTCACCACACTGGTGAGGCTAGTCATCATACCACTGATCCTAGCTATGTTCCTGATCCGTCATCTGTTGCTCAATCCACTGGGGTTGCAGGGCAGGTGCTTGATAATGCTTATGATGAGCGTAGGCTCATATCTTTTAGGAAACATAAGCCACCCGCATTTCTGGGGTCAAGGGACCCAAAGGAGGTTACTACTTGGTTGAGGGGAATGGATAAGATTTTCCAAGTGATGAGATGTCAATATCCACAGAAGTTGTTGTATTCTGTTTATATGCTGGAGTGTGACGCCCTGGAGTGGTGGGACAATGTGTCTCGCCCATATGCTATTCAGGGTGAGATTATTTATTGGACTATGTTTGAAGGTTTGTTTCATGAAGAATATTTTCCCCGCGATGTCCGGGAGGCAAAGCAAGGTGAGTTCGATAGTCTTGTGCAGGGAGTCATGACTGTGGATGCCTATGTGGCAAAATTTAATGAATTGGTAAAATTTGCAAATTATGGGGGTACTCTACCTACTCCGGAGTTCTTGTCAGCTAAATTCCAAAGAGGGCTGAATGAAAAGATTGCTAAGAGAATGTCGAATACTGCGGTGAGAAACTTTGCTGATTTGGTGACCCAATGTAAGAGGGTCGAGACTGTATATGGTAGATATCCGAAATCTGATACGGCGAAAGAACAAGAAATTAAGAGGACACCTGGTCCTTCAGGTAATACTAATAGAGGAGGCTTCAATAATAATAACAGGGGCAGGGGGTTGCATATGAGGCAGCCTCCTGGTCAATTCAAGAGGGGTGGAACCCCTGGTGGTGGTGGTGCTACAGACAGATATTTTACCCCACAATGTGGGAAGTGCAAGAAATACCACAGAGGTGTATGTGGTGCTGGTCCGTTGGCTTGTTTTAAATGTGGTCAGAATGGCCACTTTGCTAGAAATTGTCCATCTTCTTCGGGGCAGGCTGCGAATCTGCAGGCCTTGCCGACCGCGACTACTACTGCTACTCCTACTGCTGCTGTTCCTACTGTGGGACGGGTATATACTACAAATGCGCAACATACTGAAAAAGCTCCGAATTTGGTAAAAGGTATAATTTTCCTTTCTAATGTTGATTTGTCTGTGTTATTTGATTCGGGAGCGACGCATTCTTTTGTGGCGGACTATGTGGCTAAAGCGTTGGACTTAAGAGTAACACAAATGGTTCCTCCGATGCGTATTACTACCGCTACAGGAGAGGTTAGTGAATCGTCTTGGATTTGCGAAGATGTGAAGTCCACCTATCTAGGCAGGGGTTACACTATTGATTTAATTATCTTACCCCTGGCCTCTGTCAATTTGATTTTGGGGATGGATTGGTTGTCTCGGAACTGCACAATGATTGATTGCTGTGGAAAGAGGTTGTTGCTATCTCACGAGAGGTCGTCTGTTTGTCCGTCTTTGTATTTGTCTGTCAGTCAAACTGTGAAAGCCTTGAAGGCTGGAGATCTGGGTTATGTCCTTTTGGGCGGATTGGTGGGTGACAAAAAGGAGGAGATTTCTTCTATTCCGGTTGTTAATGAGTTTGAGGATGTATTCCCTGATGAGATACCGGAATTTCCGCCTGAGAGAGAGATTGAATTCTCGATTGACCTATTGCCTGGTGTGGGGCCGATCTCCTTGGCTCCATATCGGATGTCGCCACTTGAGTTGGCCGAGTTGAAGCAACACATTGAAGAACTATCTGCAAAGAATTTTATCAGGCCGAGTGTGTCTCCGTGGGGAGCACCGGTGATATTTGTGAAGAAAAAGGATGGTAGCATGAGATTATGCACTGACTACCGACAGTTGAATAAAGTGACAATTAAGAACCGGTACCCGTTGCCGCGCATTGATGATTTATTAGATCAGTTGAGGGATGCCTGTGTGTTTTCGAAGATTGATCTCCGGTCCGGATATCACCAGATTCGGATCAAACCGGAGGATGTACCTAAAACAGCTTTCCGATCCAGATATGGACATTTTGAATATCAAGTGATTCCTTTTGGGCTTACTAATGCCCCTGCGGTGTTCATGGATTATATGAATCGCATCTTTAAACCGTATTTGGACCAGTTTGTAATTGTATTTATTGATGACATCTTGATCTATTCTAAGAGTAAGGAGGAGCACATCGACCATTTGAGGACTGTGTTGCAGGTGTTGAAAGATAAGAAACTATATGCTAAACCGTCTAAGTGTGAATTCTGGTTATCTGAGGTGCAATTTTTGGGTCATGTTATTTCTGCAAGCGGTGTTGCAGTGGATCCAAGCAAGATTGAAGCGGTAAGCGACTGGGAACGACCTAAGACTGTGACTGAGATTAGAAGTTTTCTGGGGCTTGCTGGTTATTATCGCCGGTTTATACAGGGATTTTCTGCAATGGTTCTACCGTTGACCCGATTGACACGAAAGGATACTCCTTTTGTGTGGACCCAGGAATGTGAAGACTGTTTTCTGTTACTCAAAGAGAAGTTGACCACTGCTCCGGTGTTAACTCTACCTGATCCGGAGGGTGAGTTTGTGTTATATTGTGATGCTTCTAAGAAAGGTTTAGGGAGCGTACTGATGCAGGAAGGAAAAGTGATTGCTTATGCGTCCAGACAGTTAAAGCCGCATGAAGAGAATTATCCGACGCACGACTTAGAACTGGCCGCTATTGTGTTTGCCTTGAAAATCTGGAGGCACTTTCTGTATGGGATGAAATTTACGGTGTTCAGTGATCATAAAAGCTTGAAATATTTGTTTGATCAGAAGGAGCTGAATATGAGGCAGCGGAGATGGGTTGAATTCTTGAAAGATTATGACTTTGAGTTGAAATATCACCCGGGAAAGGCTAATGTTGTGGCAGATGCGTTGAGTAGGAAGTCTGTCAATTTATCTCATATGATGATGTGGGATAATGAAGTAATTGAGCAATTTCGTGACATGAAAATAACGGATTTCTTTGCAGGGAGAATGTGTGATATGGAGTTGACTCGGATTGAGAACGAGCTGCACGAGAAGATTAAAGAGACTCAAATTCGGAATGAAAGTATAAAATATTTGAAAGGCCAGAGTGGCATATCTGTTAACGAACAGGGGCTATTATTATATCAGGGCAGGATTGTTGTGCCCAAGGAACTTACAGAGGAAGTTATGACTGAGGCCCATAAGGGTCAATATGCTATCCACCCAGGTGCCACAAAAATGTACCAAGATTTGAAAGTTAAGTTCTGGTGGCCTGGGATGAAGAGGGATGTTGCTGAGTACGTATCTAAGTGCTTGGTGTGTCAAAAAGTAAAAATAGAGCATTAGAAACCTGCTGGATTACTTCAGCCGCTGGACATACCAGAATGGAAATGGGAGAGTATTTCAATGGATTTTGTTGTGGGATTGCCTCGAACTCAAGCTGGTTACGATTCGATTTGGGTTATTGTGGACCGACTTACGAAGTCTGCACATTTTCTACCAGTACGAGTGGATTACACCACAGAGAAGTTGGCTACTTTGTATGTAAAGGAGATTGTTAGACTCCATGGGATACCGATTAGCATTGTCAGTGATCGGGACCCGAAGTTTACTTCACGCTTTTGGGGAGCGTTGCAGCAGGCTTTTGGCACTCAGCTTCGACTGAGCACTACGTATCACCCGCAAACTGATGGTCAGACTGAGAGGACCATACAGACACTTGAGGATATGCTGAGAGCTTGCACATTGGAACAGGGTACTGCTTGGGATAGGTACTTGCCATTGGTGTAGTTTTCTTATAATAACAGTTTTCACTCCAGTCTGGGTATGGCACCGTATGAGGTATTGTATGGGAGAAGGTGTCGTACGCCCACTTGTTGGACTGAGGTAGGCGATAAAGAAAGATTTGGTCCGGATTTTGTGCAGGAAACAACAGTGCAAATTGAAATAATCAGAGAAAAATTGAAGCAGGCACAGAATCGGCAGAAAAGCTACTATGACAATAAGCATAGACCGTTAGAATTTGAGGAAGGTGACCATATTTTTGTGTGATTATCTCCGGTCACAGGTGTTGGCCGTGCTTTGGGTGTGAGGAAGCTGAGTCCACGGTTCATTGGACCGTATCAAATCATGAAAAGGGTCGGATTAGTGGCCTATCAGCTTGCCTTACCCCCTCAATTGTCCAATTTACATGATGTTTTTCATGTGTCGCAGTTGCGGCGTTATGTTCCGGATGAATCACATGTGGTGATACCGGATAATATTGAAATCAGGGAGAACTTGAAGACTCCCGTCGGTCCTATTGCAATATTGGACCGCAGTGAAAAGAGACTGAGAAGTAAAATTATTCCCATGCTGAAGATTCAGTGGGAAGGCCGCACACCTGAGGAGGCTACTTGGGAGCGGGAGGACGAGATTCTCCGGTTGTATCCTGAGTTAGCCGGCAGGTATGATTTAATTTTGCGGACAAAATTTCCAAAAGGAGGGGTGAATATAACACCTCATAAAGTTAAATGTGTGTTTTATATTATGATGTGAAATTAAAACTGATGGATTAGTGAAAATCCGAGAATTTTGGCCAAAACGGGCAAAAAGGGCAAAATGGTAATTGACCAGCCATGTATTCTGAGGCATAAAAATTGAGTTGGAGATTTCATATGACAAAAATAATGCTGGAAATGGACTCAGGGCAAAAAATTGAGTGAGTAGGCAAATTTGTGAAAAATTGATGAATAGTGACTTTTTAAGTGTAAAATACTGCGGTATGAGTGTACCGATAAGTGTGAAATTTTTATCAATATTTTTAGGAAATAAAAATATGTCATGGACCAGAAAAATATGTAGATTAAGAATGTATGATCAGAAATAGTATCGGGATTAAAGTTAAATCGCGTGTGGGACCCGCGGGACCAAAATCCACTTGGCCCCCACACTCTCCCCCATGCCTTCCTTCTTCTTTTTCCTTCCTTCCCCGTAGCTTTCCCTTTCATTTGAAGAACAAACCCATTTCTCCTCACTTCTCCACCATTTCTTCATTTCTCCACCAAATCACTTGGTTTTGGTGTTGAAATTTATTGTAAACAACCTTCTAAAGCCATTGGTGATACTCTCAAGCCTTGAAATCACCTCCTTGGGACGTTTTGGAGCAAGGGCAGATCCGAGTTCTTGGGTGTTCTTGGTGTTTTTGAAGTTTTTGGATCTCCTTTGGATTAGTGAAGCCTTGGTGGTGTATCTACCATAGATTGTGAGTATATTTGTGGTACCTTTTTGGTTGATTTTGTAGATCTAGAAATTTATGCACTAAGTCTTTAATCTTAGATGTGTGATAATAGAGAGCCCAAATGGAAAAATGCTATTAGATGAAAATGCCTTAGAATGATGCTTGTGAGCTAGAAATGCTATGTTAAATTTTGGTGAAAAAGTGAGATTTTTAACTTAGGAAAAATTTGGGAAATTTCATGAAATTTGAGGTTTTGTGTAATTTGGAAAATGTTGATCATTGTAGGGTGCCTCACACGGACGTAATTGTGGAGGATTGATTTGGAACGTACGTGTGGAACGGAACTGTTAGTGTTGAGGTAAACCCTTGGAACTGGGGTTTAATCCCTTGTGTGCTCCACCACACCTAGTGGAAGGTTGTGGTTGGATTTTGTGTTTATGGCATTGTGTGATTATGTGCTTGCATGCCATATTGCTTGTTATGTGTGAAAATTGTTTGGTCACTGGCCAGTTGACGTGTGTTGGTTTGGACATCCGCTGGATAATTCCGCTGGGAATTCCAGTTGGGTTTTGCTGTGGGGTCGACTCTGGGAGCGACACCAGGATGATCCAAACATGGGACTTCCGCTGGATAGGGCTCATGAGGAGTTCCAGTTGGGTTTTGCCATGGAGTCTTCTCAACCATGGGAGAGGCGCCAGGAAGGTCTCGGGAGTTATATGATGGAGTCCTTGAATGTAAATCCAATTGTGGATGTTCTCGGTTTGTCTCTAGTTGTTGGTAATATTGTATGTCATGCATATTATATGATGTTATATTTGCACATTGAGTGAGCCATGGGGTGGAGAAAGCCTCTAGCTCCATTGGTTTACTGAGATATGTTTGTATATCTCACCCCGTGTTTGGGGGACCACATTTCAGGGCATTATGAGCCGGGAGGAGCTTCGGGCAAGAAGCCCGCTTAGTGGACAGCGGATTGCATGGGGTGCAGTGAGCTTGCATGATATTTTGGAGGAGACTTGGAGTGCACATAGCATGTCATTTAGTATTTTGAGACTTAGGTCATGAACATATTGCATGATGTGATTTCCATGCTTTTGTAGTGTTCATGATTATGTTCTAAGTCTTGTTTATTGCTTTTATTCATGCCATGGATAAATTGTATATTTTGAGTGAGCATGGGACTTGTCCATTGCCACATTTCTTGTATTTGAAACCTTGGCATATTATGTTGTAAATGGTCCATTCTTGTTGTAAAATGGCCATGATCTTTAAGACTTTGTAAATGATGCATTATTGAATGAAAATGCATGATGGAAGGGCCTAGAGCCTACATTAGGGTATGTGTAAGGTTTGTGTGGAGTATTAAGGTGTTAGGGATGGTTTACACAACTCTTTTTGGACTTAAAAAGCTGTTAACTGTCATTTTTACTGCATAGTAATCGATTACCCAAGCATGGTAATCGATTACCATGCAACAGGGGACGAAATAAATGCTACTGTCTGCCTGGTAATCGATTGTCAGAGGCTTGGTAATCGATTACCAAGTGAGGTAATCGATTACCCAAGCTTGGTAATCGATTACCAGAGAACAGGGGATGAAAAATTGGCTACTGTCTCATTTTGGTAACTGGTGGTAATCGATTACCACCCCCTGGTAATCGATTACCATAGTGTAAATTTTGAAAATTTATGTTTTTCTAGACTAAAAGAAAGGGACTTAACTTAGTGTGTAGAACTCCAAATGGTGCGCGGTTTGAAACCACGCGTAGCTAATGTAAAGGACTATATTATGGTAAGATGTGAATGTAATAGGATGAGTTTAAATGAGTTGAATAAAAAGAAAGATTAGTGATGTTAGTTAACTGAATGATTCCGCGAATTGCATTTACGATTATAGTGTTGTTTTAATTGATTACGGAAAAGGTTATGATTTACTAAAAGGAATGTGTTAAAAGAAAAAAAAAGTTGCCCGTAATTTAATTAACCCAATTACTGTGATTGTAACTGCGCTTAATATCATAATCAATGTTAACAATACCGGTACGTAACGGGCTGTTACAGGTGTCATCTTGGCGGGAAGTCATTAGCAGGAAAGGCTATACGAGCAGGATATTTTTGGCCAACGATGGGGGAGGACGCGAAGAAACATGTGCAAAGGTGTGAACAGTGTCAAAAATTTTCCAACATTCATCAGGCCCCACCAGAGGAGCTATTCACTATTTCATCTTCTTGGCCATTTTATAAATGGGAAATGGATCTTTTAGGGCCGTTTCCCAAAGCCGCTGGAGGTGTTAAATATTTAATAGTCGCTGCCGACTTTTTTACAAAATGGATAGAGGTTTAACCTCTTGCAACAATTACTGCTCTGAAGGTTCAGAAGTTTTTTATTAGCAAAGTTATTTGCAGATTAAGCATCCCAGCGATAGTCATCACAGATAATGGAACTCAATTCATGGATAGAAAGTTTAGGCAAATGGTAGCCGAGTTGGGAGTGAAGCATAAGTTTTATGCAGTGGAACATCTGCAAACTAACGGGCAAGTGGAATCTGCAAATAAGATATTGACAAATGGATTGAAAAGAAGAGTGGAGAATTGTAAAGGTAGCTGGGTAGAAGAGTTGGATAATGTGTTATGGGGATACAGAACTTCAGTGCAGTCTAGTATTCAAAAAACTCCGTTTAAGATGACTTACGGGTTTGATGCAATGCTTCTAGTAGAAGTCGGAGAGCCATCATGGAGAAGAAGGATGTTATCTGAAGAAAGAGAAGAAGAAAACAGTGAAATGATGAAAACTGATTTGCAGTTGTTAGAGGAAGAGCGAGAGAAAGCAGCATTAGTGGAAATGGCCTCTAAACAGCGAGTAAGGACTCGGTATAATAGGACGGTATTGAAAAGAACATTTCAAGTTGGAGGTTTGGTGCTCAGGCGGGCAGATGTAGGGAATAAAAATGCAAGAGATGGGAAGATGGCAGTCAATTGGGAAAGCCCATATCGGGTAATAGTGACCATCGAGACAGGAACGTACCAGATAGAGCATTTAGATGGGAAACCAATTCCACGATATTGGAATGCGGCCAAATTGAAAAGGTATTTCAGTTGAAGAATTTGGGATTTACTGAGAATGCAAGTCGGGTGGCATGTTGTTAATTTATTTTAGATGCAGTTTAAGTATGTTTTACAATTGTATGGTAATATGTTATTTAGGAAAATTAAGTCTTGCAGTATTTGGTAGGATATATTTGAATTTATGGTGTGTGATGATGTTTCAATTCAATAAAGCCAGTTCGACAATGAATGTGTTAGCAGAAAACAAAGTCCCTTGCCGCCTTACTGGCCTCTTGGGCACCCATTCAATTCCTACTCGAAAGCGGGAAAATAAAGTCCCTTGCCGCCTTCACTGGCCTCTTTGGCACCCGTTCAATTCCTACTCGGAAGGGGTAAAACAAAGTCCCTTTCCGCCTTCACTGGCCTCTTGGGCACGCGTTCAATTCCTACTCGGAAGCGGGAAAACAAAGTCCCTTGCCGCCTTCATTAATCTCTTGGACACCCGTTCAATTCCTACACGGAAGCAGGAAAACAAAGTCCCTTGCCGCCTTCATTGGCCTCTTGGACACCCGTTCAATTCCTACTCGGAAGCGGGAAAATAAAGTCTCTTGCTGCCTACTGGCATCTTGGGCACTCGCATAATTTCTACTTGGACGCGGGCAATAAAATCTTGCCGCTTTTCATAAACATTAATTTCTCTTAGACATTTGGGGCACTTGTTTAATTTATACTCGGAACTGGGAAGATTTGTTTAAAAAAAAAAGAGAGAAAGACGAGTACGGTTTGCAAATAGTGAAGTCGGGAAAGTGATAGACAATTACAGCTTTAATAATCCCAAAGATTAAAGTACGTTGTTACGGGACAAAATATAAAATCAAGTTAGAAACAAGAGAAATAAAAAGGAGTACAAAATAAAGTGACATTCCAACCCTTTAAGTATCCTTTGGAACATCTTCAGCAGCATTAGGAGTCACATAGTCGGAGGGACAGTCAGCCAGCACAGTAACAAAACCTTTTTCATCATGAGTGCATAGTCGACCATTTTCTACAAAGTTGAAGGTCTCAATTTTTTCTAAGTAAGGTAAAGGAGAGTCCGGGTGGCAAGATTTCACTTGGTCCACAGCCCAACCGCGAATTTGATGACCAAAAGCAACGTATTTTGAATCCATATCATCAGCAGCCTATTGTAAAGATGAGACATTTTTCTTTAAAGTATCTACTTCTAGTTCCAGCTCGGCAACACGGAGATCGGAATCTTCAAAGTTTTTTTCCAGAACTTGGTGCTCGTCAGTAAGCACTTGGTGGCTTTGTTTCAAAGCACTATGTTCTTCATTCAGCTTTTTCATTGACTCTTCATATTCCCTGAGTTTGAGTTGAGCTTCTTGAGCGACCAGCCCGGCAGTTTCAGCATGTTTTATTAGGTGAGTTTGTTCTGTTTGAAAGTTGGCCTTTGAAAGTTGAAGTTCTTTCAGCTCGGAAAGAAGTCGTTGACGTTCAGCAAGAGCTAGGAGTGTCATTTCATAGAAATGGGCCTCTCGCAGTGAATGATCTCGAATGTCAGCAAACTTGTTGATAAGTTAGTCTAATGAGAATTTATCTCATTTCTCGCGGAGCCCGGGAGTGAAACATGTTTTCAGTTTTTTCATGAAAGGAGGTTCAGAAAAAGGGGCAGCAACACCGGAAGTAGGAGGAGTCAAAGACCTCTCAGTTGCACCATCCGGGCTAGCTTCATTAATCCGTAGTCGTTTTGGACGATGAACCTCGCCATAATCAATTGGAACTTCCAGGTTTGTTTCCACTGTTTTACTTGGTATTGAACCTGTAGCAGAAGTAGCCGGCATAGGAGACCGGGCAGGAGAGAATATCGTCTCGCCAGAAGCAGAAGAATTGTCATGACGCACAACTTTGTTGCCGGAGATAGTAGAGCCTTCTTTTTGAACAGCTTTTTGTTTTTGGCGGGCAAAAAATGTAGGATCCATGCACTTGTCTGAGGAATATACACAACAGAAAATGGGTATAAGGTCAAATAGAGAGTATCCAAAAGAACATAAGAAAATTACCCAAGTACTTACTTAGTTTCTGGCAAATCCAATCAGCAGAGTCATTTTTAGTTAAGATAGACCGTGGAATGATAGAAGTGTTTTCTTTACATAACTCGGAGGCCAGCTGTTTGAACCAAGTATAAGTTTCTTGCTCCTCGGTACTCAAATTCTTTGCGTTAGTTAAGGATGCTTTGGCAGAAGTTGTATAATGATGACGGTTCCAACTGAGAGGAAATTTAGGAGTTCTGTCTTGATGCAGAAAGAAGGCAGAAGGGGGAGCAGATTGTGAAGAAGAAGAAGAGGCAGAAGGTGTAGCAGGAAGAGCCTCAGGTATACAAATTTTGTTGAAGTATTCTTCTTTGAAGTTTTTCCAGTTATCCTCGTATATAGTACACCAACGCAGCCCAGGATGAGCTTTTAAAGTAACCCAGCTATGCTGAATACATTCTTTATCAACAGCATTTCGGAACACGACATATAGACAGAAGAAGACTCGAAAAGAGTAAGTGAATCCAAAAGACTGACAAACTATCTCAAAAGCATGAAAAAAGCACCAGCTGTTAGGGTGTAGTTGTGAAGGGGCGACTTCGAGATGATTCAAGACATCTATTTGGAACTCAGTAAAGGGTGAAATTATTTTGAGCTCAGAAAATAAGCATTTGTAGATAAAAAAGAACGAGTTCTCACCTTGCCCAGAAGGCGAACATATACGTTCTTCTCCTACGGGCACAGAAACTCGGAAAGAAGTGATAATGGAGTCACAACATAGCGGTATCGATTGTAAGGCAGTATGGAGGGAACTTGGCTGGTTTTCATAAGAAGAACGAAGTCCTAGTGCTTCTTATTCAACCCATTCTAAACCTTCTATAGTAGAAGGTAGTGTGAAGCGAGAAAGGGGAAGTGAATGGCAGGGACAATTCCTCGGCATGGCCTGGACGGAAAGGTACCAATAAAATCTAGTTTAGAAGATATATTATAAGTTAAAATAGTTAGCATAGAGTAGGCTGGTTACATTTAGGTCCTTAATCCGTCCATAACCTAATATGCCGGTAAATGAATGTTAAAGAAAAGAAAAGATACAGAGGTAAAAGAGACATGACGCAAAGTAGAAGATAATGAGTAGGTGACAAGTCATATGCAGGTTCATTAATATTATAGAAAGCAATACAAGTAAGAGTTTTTACAAATATGCAAGAAACATAAAGATAATATGGGAAATTAGAAGAACTTACTTGTATAACGTATTGGGGGTTGGAATCAAAAGAAAAAGAGTCACAACAAGAATCGCGTGAAGGGTTTACAGTAGCAGAAAACAAGAATTGCAAGATGGCAAGAAAGAAGGAGAGGAATAAAGTAGAAGAAGGAGACGGTGATGACAACTGAAATGTTTTAATAGTACAGGCAAACGGCAATAAAAAGGGGGAAAAGGTACATGGCATTTTGAATTTCGAAAGCAATGATGGTTTCAGGACGAGTCGTTTCGGGTGTCAAATCGTTTAAAAAAGAGGGAAAAGGTACATGGCGTTTCGAATTTCGAAAGCAATGATGGTGTCAGGACGAGTCATCTTGGGTGTCAAATCGTTTAAAAAATCGATGCAATCAGAGTATGACAAGTGACAAGTAGAATATGAAAAGATAGGAAGTCTTTAATGTGGTATTGATATAAGACAAAGTGAGATATGGTAAGAAATAAGTCACTAGTTAAGCCCGGAGTACAATCATCATTAAAATCCGAGTTGGGGGCTTAAAACAGGAGTTAAGCTCAGAGTACAATCTTCATTAAACTCCGAGCTTGGGGGCTTAATGTTCCGGGTTTGTATACCCGAAGGGCCTTGCACGAATTACGGGCCAGTTACTGCATGTAGAGGGTGCTTGACGTGGGTCCTCCCATGATGACACTAAATGGTTTATCATTACCCACGTTCAATATAACCACTTAGGCCAACTATATCTATATATAGAGGAGAATATACTAGAGGCCAGACAAATTGATTACGAGAGAAAAAACCCATATTGATGTTTATCTAGAACAATCTTTAATTTCTCTCCTTCTAATTTATTTTCATATGAGTTTTTTTTCTCCTCCACCTTCGTTATCCAAATCTAATCTAGATCTAAATCAGATCGAGCCAGCCCGCAGCTATTCGTAAATCACGTTCAAGACCTGACCTTATTGAGTGTCCACCCTTCATTATTTTTTTGGATGCGCCACTGCTGTCCACCAAACGAGCCCTAAAATAACTTAGAATTGATCGTTATGCTAAAATTGGTTAATTAGTCGGGAAAAGTTGTTCTTGCTACCTAATATTCTTACTACTTGTTACTATCAAATCTTAACCGTTGATTTCCGTCAATCTAACGGTTATAATTTATTGTAAATTAATAATTAATTAATAAAAAAAATTACAACCGTTAGATTGACCGAAATAATGGTTAAGATTTGGTAGTAACAAATAGTAAGAATAATAGGTACTAAGTATAATCTCTCCCTAATTAGTCACGATGAAACGACGTTCTATGAAATGCAATCGTGCGCAAGAAGCAAGACGACGACTAACTCCAGCGTTAAGACGTGGCATTAGAAACTGAGGCAAAACCCAAGACGACGGTGACACCAACTACTCTCTGCGAAAACGGAATCGAAGAAGAAGAAGAAGCTTCTTTAATTTTAATTGAAATTAGGAAAATAAATTGAGCTTAAATGCCGTTTAAGTTATGGTGAAAATGATCAACGTCATGTGTTTTGGCAGCTAGGTTTGGGGTTCCGCTACATGATGATAACATCAATGTTACGATAATTCAATGGAGGAAGAGCAGGATCGAATTTTGCTCACTAGTTTGGGCGTAAAATCTGCCAATCCCGAAGACATTGAGCGCGACGTTTTGGAAAAGGTATCACCTCCTGTCTTCATCAGTTTTTCAATTATTATTATTATTGTTTTTGTTCAAGTTTACTGTTTCTGTTTCCTTTCAAATTGATTTGGAATTCGGTGTTGAAAGTTATAAGCACAGTGGAGTGGTGTTTAGTTGAAACAAAACCTTAAGATTTAACCGTAGGGAATGTTAAATTGTAGGCTAGGAATGATGCAGTGATTGTTACTGAAGCTGAAGGGAGCACCAAGGAAGAGTGTTCTCATTTATCCGAAAATGTTGTTGATCCATCATCTATTTCCAAAGCAGAACTTCATCAGAAGTTGAGGGCAGTAGAATTTGAAATAGATGCTGTAGCTTCGACTATTCAGCCGTCGAGAAATGATGATGATAATGGAGAATGTAATGATGCTGGTGAGGGAAGGCCGGAGCAAGGGATTGCCGAGGGTGATTCCTCCGATGATTTGAACCTTCAGCGTGTTCTCGCTGCCGATAGGTTGAGGAGCCTGAAGAACACTAAGGCTCAACTAGAGAAAGAGCTTTCAACCTTGTGTAAGGAGGATAAAGCTTCCCAAAGCGTCGAGCATGAAGAAAAAGTGATCCTGAGTTTAGTTAAGGAAGAGCGAAAGCCCAAGAGGCAGCTTAAAGAAGATAAAAAATCGCACAAATGCTCAGGAAAGCGGCTTAAGAAAGTCTCATTTGACGACGATGTTGATTTTGATGCTGTTTTGGATGCAGCCTCTGCAGGCTTTGTTGAAACAGTGAGTTAATTGTTAAAATTTACAGTTTTTTGTCCCGTTATGTTGCATCTTTCTTATTCTAAAATGATTTTTATATTGTAATTATTGTATTTGACGTTATAAAGTACTAAGAATGAACCAAATTTGAAGGATATTGTTGGTGGAAATAGAAATAGAAGAACTAATTTTCTATTGCTTATGTTTAAGGAAAGGGATGAATTGGTGAGAAAAGGAATCTTAACTCCTTTTCATAAGCTGAAGGGTTTTGAGCGCCGCTTTCAACAACCTGAAACATCAAGTAGTAATAATGCAGCCGAGGATGAAAATATCAATGATCTTGCTTCTTCCAGTATTGAAAGAGCTGCCAGATCAATGTCTGAGGCAGCAAGAGCTCGCCCAACCACCAAGCTGCTTGGGTCTGAAGCTGTACCGAAGCTTGATGCACCCACTTTTCCTTTTCGCAGGCTCAAGAAACCACTAAGTTTTTCCAAACCTGCAGATGGAGAGGTGGAGCCGAATAAAAGTTCAAAAAAGAGAAAGAGGCGGCCTTTGCCTGGTAGGAAATGGACCAAGCATGTTTCTTGTGAAGATACACATCTGGAAGAAAGTCAAAGTGGTATGTTCAAAATTCAATGTTCTCATTGCAAAAGTTGGTCAAGTTCTTATTTGTATGTACCACAAGAGAAAAGGAAAAAAGAATATGAAAAAGTAAGGTAGTAGGTGTTCCTATAACTCCATTAAGTTTCCTACCTAGTAAAAAGTTGCTGGCCTCATGATATATCTGGATTCTTAAGAGGAGTTGAAACAGATTGTGATCTTTACTTATCAACTTCATCTAAAATTTGACAATGTCTTGCCATAACTTGTTGCATTTGGTTATATTTTTAAAAAATGTAAAGTCCAAAATGAAGATCTTTTGTAATGTTTGTTATCGGTGTTTGTTTATGTGGAAATGGTCATGTACTCATGTGTCTTCTTTTGTGCTGATTCTTTGTTTTTAGTGTTAGGTGTGCTTGTTTTATGCAATTTTAAAATGCCAGTTTTTTATTCTGAATTATTGCTGAGTAAGAGTGTACGTGAATAGGTAATTTTCATGTTGATAATTCATTGATCTGTATATCCAATATTTCCCTAGATCAATATTGCTTTTATTGAAGATTACACTAGTTAGAAGTGTTACTGATGATGAAAGATATGTATTGTCCCTCCATCAATGTGAGGGAAGGTTGGTGCGTGATCCATGGTAATCTGGTTTCACTTCATTTCACTCCTCTAGATTGCTTTGTTTGCAGTAGTATTATATACTCTTCTATTTTTGTTCATATTCATTTTGTTGAATGTTTTGCAGAAAATGCAAATGTTTGCTTGGACTCTTCCAGTTGTGAAAATTTAGAAGCACAAGATGTTGAACTTGCTGATCATGAATCTTCTTATGTAACATTAGAAGGTGGGCTGAAAATCCCTGACAACATATTTGGAGCTTTGTTTGACTATCAAAAGGTTGGTGTTCAATGGCTGTGGGAATTGCATTGCCAAAGATCTGGTGGAATTATTGGCGATGAAATGGGTCTTGGTAAAACTGTCCAGGTCTTATCATTTCTTGGTGCATTGCATTTTAGTGGCATGTACAAACCCAGCATCATTGTCTGTCCTGTTACACTATTGCGACAGTGGAAAAGGGAAGCTAAAAAGTGGTACCCAAAATTCCATGTAGAGCTTTTACATGATTCTGCTCAGGATTCTGCTCCTAGAAAGAAGCGAGCTAAATCTGATGAAACAGACTGTGAAAGCAATAGTTCAAGTGATAATGATTACGAGAGAAGTTTGCCATCCAAAAGCACAAGAAAATGGGAATCCCTGATAAATCGTGTCATGAGATCGGAATCTGGATTACTTATCACCACTTATGAGCAGCTCAGAATATTGGGAGACCAGTTGCTTGACATTGAATGGGGCTACGCAGTTCTTGATGAAGGGCATAGAATAAGGAATCCAAATGCTGAAGTTACCCTAGTTTGCAAGCAGTTACAAACAGTACACCGCATCATAATGACTGGCGCACCTATTCAGAACAAACTGTCTGAGCTGTGGTCATTGTTTGATTTTGTTTTTCCTGGAAAGTTGGGTGTTTTGCCTGTATTTGAAGCTGAGTTTGCAGTTCCTATAGCAGTTGGTGGATATGCAAATGCTTCACCATTACAAGTATCCACAGCATACAGGTGGGTCAATATTCCTTTTTTGTTGGGAGAGGGGTAAACAAATTTTTTTTTTAAAAAATCAACTTTGCCTCATTTGCAATTAGCCCCTAAACTCTTCATTGTAGCATTTTTCCCTCAATGATCTATCCTAATATACAAATTAAGACATTTGACATAAGTTCGTTAGAATTTCTAAGAAATTGTAGTTAACTATTGAACTTGATAACCAATTTTTGCAATACTGTATTGGAAGGGATAAATTGCACATTCTGATAAATTTATGGGTGTAAAATACACCAATTGAAAGTTCTGAGGATAAATGAGGTCAAGTTTGTCAGTTGTTATTTTCGACCCTTTTTATTGTCACATGTAAGTTGACCAATGTTATTCAGAAATTCCTGCCAAAAATATTTTTTGTTTAGAAACAGATTCATATGATACCTTAACTTAGTCGATACATGGTGAAAACATTATTCTTTGTTGTTCATAAACTGGAGATATGTTTTAAGGACTTTGTTAATTGTTATTCTCCAAACATAAAATTTAATTAATTAAATATATTGTATTAATTCACCCATCCAGATCATAGAATGTAGTGGGAAAATGAAGCAAAGGAAAATTGGAGATGAATATTTTCAATTAGATTGTTGGCATATTTCATCTAGGTGTGTTGAGTTGGTTAGCTTTCTTGATCAGCCTCCAATATTGAATAATTTGAATAAAATCTTGTCATTTTACAGGTGTGCTGTGGTACTGCGTGATTTAATCATGCCCTATCTTCTCCGACGCATGAAGGCTGATGTGAATGCCCAACTTCCCAATAAAACTGAGCATGTTCTATTTTGCAGCCTTACAGCTGAGCAAGTATCTGCTTATAGAGCATTTTTAGCAAGCACTGACGTGGAGGAAATATTGGATGGACAAAGGAATTCTCTTTATGGAATTGATGTGATGCGCAAGATCTGCAACCACCCTGACCTACTTGAAAGGGAACATGCCTTCACGAATCCAGATTATGGAAATCCAGAACGTAGTGGGAAAATGAAAGTTGTAGCTCAAGTGCTTAATGTTTGGAAGGAACAGGGTCACCGGGTTCTTCTTTTTTCTCAAACCCAACAGATGCTTGACATTTTTCAGAATTTTTTGACAACTTCTGGTCATGTTTACCGGAGAATGGATGGTCTCACTCCCATTAAACAAAGAATGGCTTTAATAGACGAATTTAATGCTTCAAGTGAGATATTTATTTTCATTTTAACAACCAAAGTTGGGGGTTTGGGGACAAATCTTACTGGTGCAGATAGGGTGATCATCTTTGACCCTGATTGGAATCCTTCAACTGATATGCAGGTGAGTTTGTACTTAATACATCCTTTTGTTCTTGAAATTGTTGAAACATGACTGATAAACTTTCCTTCTCTGTGTTCACATTACATCCTACGGAAAAAACTGCAGCTGTGATTGAATGTCTTATGATGGGTGAAATGAAAAATGAGGAAGGAAAATGAGAGGAATAGCGGGGGTATGGAAGTGGGAGGCAAACAATGGATTGCTTTATCACCCATTTCCATTCTTTGCCTCCTATACCATTTAATCTAATCAAACTCTAAAGTTTGCTGCCTCTAATATTTTTCAAATTAAATTATTTATTATTTTATATTTGTGATATATTTGTGTTTGTGAAATTATTTCAATTTCATTCTCATGAAGAATAATGTTCTGGCTTCAAATTTAAACCCTAAATGTTATGGGACTTCTTTCATGTTGTAGGAGAGAAGTTATTTTACGTTGTGAGATAAATTAAGTGGGGCCCACTAATTTTTAAAAAAAGAAAAAAGAAAAAAAAGTGAGGCACATCTTTTTATGTGAGTGTAACATGAGAGATGAATCTTATATAACATAAGAGTATATTTTCCCAAATGTTATTTAGGAGATAATTATTTCTTCTAACAGGCCAGAGAGCGTGCTTGGCGTATTGGTCAGAAACGGGACGTGACAGTGTATAGGTTGATCACACGTGGAACTATAGAGGAGAAAGTGTATCACCGTCAGATTTATAAACATTTTCTTACCAATAAGATATTGAAGAACCCACAGCAGAAAAGGTTCTTTAAAGCCCGAGATATGAAAGATCTTTTCACACTGAAAGTGGATGGAGAAACTGGGTCAACTGAAACGTCAAGTATTTTCAGTCAAATATCTGAAGAAGTAAATATCATTGGGACACAAAGAGATAATGAGGTTAAGCATAAACATAGCCAAACTGCTGAACCGAGCTCTGAAGATGTTGCAGTTGGTAATGATGGCAAATCACAGAGAGGATCTTTACGGGGAAAGGGGAAAGAGAAAGTTGAAAGTAATAATGAGGTGGACGAGGAAACGAATATATTGAGAAGTCTTTTTGATGCCAACGGGATACATGTAAGTTTCTTCCTTATGTTTCAGCTTACATCCAATTTACCATGCATCATTACATGTATTTGACTATATTATTATAAAACTACATTCTGTTGAATGAGTAAATATTCAAGATTTGAAATAATTATGAAACAATCAAGCATGTGTTGATTTGCACAAGAATTACAATGTATCGTTACCATACTCAGAGACTACGTTAGAATGCAGATATTGGTCTGTTTCTACTTCTGGAATACATGACATATGACTTACATATGCATAATCTATGCTTTTTTACCCTTTTAGTACTTCCTTTTTCCATGTATTTTTTCCCTTTGTGGTAAACTTTCTATACAATGGTAGAGCGCCATGAACCATGATTTGATCATGAATGCCCATGATGAGGAGAAGATGAGGCTTGAGGAGCAAGCTTCCCAGGTTGCACAAAGAGCTGCGGAAGCTTTACGTCAGTCACGAATGCTCCGAAGCCATGATAGCATCTCTGTTCCAACGTGGACAGGAAGGTCGGGTACTGCTGGTGCACCGTCATCTGTTCAGCGGAAGTTTGGTTCAACTGTGAATCCCCAGCTGTTAAATAATAGCAAAGCATCTAATGAATTATCCAACCATGGACCTAGCAAATTCAATGGACTTGCTGCTGGGGCATCCTCTGGTAAGGCATTATCTTCAGCTGAACTATTGGCTCGAATTCGAGGTAACCAAGAAAAAGCCATTGGTGCTGGGCTTGAACATCAATTTGATATGGTGTCAAATGCCTCTAATCAAGCAAGATCAATAGATGTTCGATCTTCTAGGGCTATTGAGAATTCATCTGGGTCGCAACCTGAAGTATTGATTCGGAAAATATGTACCTTTCTAACACAGCGAGGTGGTAGTTCCAATTCAGCCAGCATAGTTCAGTATTTCAAGGACAGAATTCCCTCGAGAGATCTTGCCCTGTTCAAGAATCTATTAAAGGAAATAGCAACTCTGCATAAAGGACCAAATGGATTGCATTGGGTTCTGAAGCCAGACTATCAAGAACAGTAAGCTATTTGTTAATACTTCAATGCCGACTGCACAATACTAGTCACTTACGTTGTTGGAATATTCGTTATGTAGTCTGAACAGTGAACATGCAGCTTACTTGCTTTGTCAAGGGGTTGTTTTTTTATTTATTTTTTTGGCTGATATTAAGTTTTCGTGGGATGCAGAACAACACACCTGTAGCGCATTAGTGGGGGTTCTTAGAACAATTTTGCATACTGAAAATGGACAAAATAGACAAACAGAGGCACCTTATTGTTGTACAGGAAATTTGTAGAGCCGCTTTTTGTTTTTATTATTATCGTTTTGGTTATTCTGGATAATTTTTAGACAAAAAGTGTGTTAGCACAATTTTGTGTACTGAAAATGGACAAAATAGACAAACAGGCACCTTTTGTTGTACAGGAAATTTGTAAAGCCGCTTTTTGTTTTTATTATTATCATTTTGGTTATTCTGGATAATTCTTAGACAAAAAATGCGCGGGCGCGCGTCTGTGAATTATGTAGAGTTTTTTGAGTGTTTTATGTGAATTTAGAGAGGGAGATATAAATGTGAACTTGTGCATGGTGCAGGATATGTTGTCATTTTTTGTTGTCTATCTGACGTAATATTGTTTGAGCAAGAGGATGATGTGTATCAACAATTACCTTGCATCAGATTTTTGTAAATGTAGCTTCTGCGGCTTATTAGATGGGATTAGTCCATCACTTTATCCATTTTCCTCACTCCCCCCTTCATTCAATTCACCATGCGATTTCTGCCTAGTAAATATTTGGACGAAAATCTTTATTTTACTAGAAATGAATTTATTTTGTAATAAATGAGCTTATAATTTAGTCATTAAAGGCCATTATTACTTTGATACCCGAATCCTGAGTAGGGGTGAGAAGGATAAGCCATTATTACTTTAGCCGAATGATAGCTTTTGGAACAATGGATTAAAAGTGAATTTATTACAAAACCAACCCCGCAACCACCACAAAAAAATAAAAATAAAATATTCTGTCAAGTTCCGAATTTTGGGATTCAATACAATCGATCCAAATATAATCACATGGCTGCTGCTCAGGTGTAACGAAATATACCAGCTGTAAAAATGGATTTTGTATGTTATCAAAAAAAAAATGGATTTTGTCACATCATTAATATTACGGGCAACATAATAGTAATCACATTGACAATAATTCTCTCCAAAGAGGCCAAATACTGGGAACAAACAAATTTGGAAAAGCAACCTCTTATATATACACCTATTTCAAGAAACTGGCAATCAGCAGACGATACATGTCATCAGGAACACTCCCTTGAACGCAAAATCATAAGTACACCTAGGTCAGGAAAGAAAGATTTTTTTTTGGGGGGAGGGGGGAACGGGGAGTAATTTTTTTATGGGATTTGATTTTCTCATGTTGCGAAAATTCAATTCTCATGTTGTGACTCAACTAGTGATGGGGCCCATATTTATTAAAAAGAGAAAAAGAAAAGAAAAGAAAAGCTTTGGATGCAAATCGAATGGTCACTAACACGATAGTTGAATTCTCATGCAACATGATCACTAACACGATAGTTGAATTCTCATGCAACATGAGAAAATGTTTTCCCTTTTTTTATATATTGATATAGAAACCTGTTATTACAAATATGGGCAAAACATTATATATTTCCAGGATATTCCTCAATACATCGAATTACTTGGTATCTTGTGCTAACTTTACTTATGACACCCCTTTCTTCAGTTTCTTCCACTGTTTCTTTTCTCAAAATAAAGAACAAAAAAAATCAGAGAATAATAAAAGCCTCATAGTTAAAATGCTCATATTTATAATCAGAAGGCTGCCCATCCTGAAGCTGTGGTCGATCCTGAAGTGGCTGTTGAAGGAAGATTTTTCTGTAAATGCCAACAAGAAATATATATGTTACAAATGATTTATTCTGGACTTAAACATACACAAACTGGGATGCTCCAGAAATTCACAGGATAATTAATATGGAATAACCGGAAAAATTGCTTGCTTTTCAAATCATTATGGTCGCTGTATGTAGGAATCTAGATTGATAACCAGGAGCTAAAACTACAAGTCAATAAACAAATCCGCCAGAATTGTTATATTCATATACACAAGTAAACAAGTACAGCTTGTATTCTTATTGTTATGTCTTGACTGTATAACTTTAATTAGACAAAGGAAATAGTACCTTTATGCTCTTAGTCTTAGAGCCCTTTTGTTTACACTTAAAATATTTTATAAAAATATAAATAACTTTAACTTTTATAAAAAGTACTTTTAAGAAAAAAGATAAAAGTTTTATCTCTTCCTTTTTGTTTACACTTCTGAAAAAAGTAACTTTTATCTCTTCCTTATCTTAGAAGTCCTTTTTACAAAAATTAAAGCTATTTATATTTTTATAAAAATATTTAGTTTTTGAAAAAAATATTTGGCTTTTGACTTCTGCTTTTTTTAGAAGTTAAAATTTTTAACTTCTGGAAAAAGTAAGTTTTTGGCTTTTTTTGTGACTTCTGCTTTTTTAGAAGCAGCTATCCAAATGAACGAAAACTGAGAAGTGCTTTTTTTCAAAAAAAAAAAGCAGCTTTTGGAGAAAAAAAGCCTATCCAAACGGGCCCTTATACCTTGTAAACAAAGAAACGAGAATCTAACACAACAATAAAAAAGTAAGGTAATTAATCCCAACCTATGCATTAGAATTAGATAGGCAAAGCATGTAATCTTCAAAATTAGATTTCATCGGGATAATCTCAAACTATCTAAAACAAATGATGTTTCTGTCAAGTCACGCAATAATTAGTAAGCTCTAAATTTTCGATTATGTAAACAAATAGCATGCAGAAAGGAAACAGCCAAAAGTATGACCAGGACCAGCATACCTGTAGTTGAGAAAGATCTGATAAAGAATCAGTAGAATGTCCCACACTTTCGTATGTCCCTTTATGGCCAGAACCAGGACCAGTAGAAGCAATCCGAGCAGCAACTGGATCATTTGGCGGGGGTGGAAGAGGGGACCTGATTTTTCCTGGTGGGGGAGCAAGGCTCAAGGCTTTTGGCTTTGGTGTTGCAACATGCCCACCTGCCAGGCCAGCAGCTGAAAGCATGCCAGTTCCACTAGATGCTTTGTTCTTCACATTAATCCTGATGGTTTCCCCTTCCTACAGGCCAGATGACAAACAAATCCATTTCAAATACAGGAAAAGCAAGGATCCATAAATCTTAATCCCATGTCAAAAGACCAAAAGGAAGAGTGAGAGATGCAAAAATAATATAAAAAAATAAAAAAAAATGTTAAGAGAAGAGTAAGTAAATTCATCTAAATTTTGTACAAAGAAAGTTAGGAGAAAAAAAGCCCACAAGGGAAACCATACTTGTGAAACAGAAACACATCTAGAAATTGCTCTAAAAAACAGATTTGGCCAAAACAACCTGCTCATGAGCAATCAATTATGGTGGGTCTAGCTTGATAAAAAAAATTGTATCTTTCTCTCTCTAACAGGACCATATTCAAATACTTGCATTTAGTTCTGACCAGAGAATATAAGTACATCAGAAGCATCTCATTGATCCAATTAACCACAACATTGAATCATGCTACATTCACTCAAGCTCAACAAGTACACACACATAGATATATATGAGGTAGGATCCTTTGACACCAGTGTTAAATTTGAAATTTGACACCTCAACTGAGAGCCATTAAATCAAAAAAGATCAATGGCTCTAATTTACAAGCATGTGACATCATTGATCTTTTTTGATCTATTGGCTCTCAGTTGAGGTGTCAAATTTAAAATTTGACACCGGTGTCAAAAGATCCTACCTACCTATATATATATATATATATATATATATATATATATATATATATATATATATATATATATATATATATATATATAGAGGTAGGTTACTTTGACACCGGTGTCAAATTTCAAATTTGACATCTCGTGTAAGAGCCATTAGATCAAAAAAGACCAATGGTGTCACATGCTTGCTAATCAGAGCCATTAATCTTTTTTGATCTAACGACTCTCATATGAGATGTCAAATTTCAAATTCGATACCAGTGTCAAAGGATACTACCCCCTCTCTCCCTCTCTCTCTCGATATGAAGATTTTGATTATAAGATCTTTTAAACTCAAAATAAGTTAATATAAACTCTCACTTAAAATTAGAACAGGCCAAAAAAATTCATGATAACAACAGCCATGATCATCAATTATGGTTAAAATACTCAATCACAACAAGTAGATCAACTACAATCACGCAAATTTAGATTGCGACCGACCTTGAGCCTGTGATTGACGGCGGGGTGAATGTCGATCTGTGAATCTTCGGCGGCGGAGGCGTCGCCGGATTCCTTCTCGTGCTCCCTCCTGACGTACTTATCGTGATCGGAAAGTGCAACGTTGAAATCAAAGGCCTCGTTCCTCTCCGCGAACCCTAACCCGATGAACGCGTGCTTGCCATGACCGTCCTCGATCTTGAGGACGAAGTAGCGGGACGAGTCAAGGACCGGTTCGACCGAGTTCTCGCGCTGACCCGGGTACACGAAGCACGCGGCGAAGAGGTCGCCGGAGTTCGGGTCCTCGAGGCGGATCTCGCAGCGGTCACGGCGTGAAACGACCCGGATCCGACCCGACCAGATCTTATCCGACTGTAGCCACTCGCCGCACTTGTAGCCGCCGGAGGTGGTGCGCGGCGGGATCTTGTAAACGGAGACCTCACGCACCACCAGGAGCGTGTGCTCGAAAGCCTCCTCCTCCTCCTCAAACGACATCGTTTTTGGCTGCTAATGTGAATTTGAAATAGGTATTGTTGGTTCGCACTTGGGAATTTGAAGAGTGTATGTGCGTGTTTTTGGTTGGTGTGTGTCTCTGTGTATGCGTGTGTCTCTAACTCTAACTCTAACAAGGTCAACTGTTTTTGTTTTTGGGAATGAGAATCACATTCTAAATCTCATTACCAAAATACCAATATGCTCTTTCTTACCTTTTCCCTTTTTCTTCTTTTCACGTTACTCTTCAATCCATGCTTCTTTTTTTAAGTCACAAAAAACATGTTTAGATTACAAGTCAGATTTTGTGTACAGTGTGATAATATCCAGCTACCAATAAGATTACAACAAGAAAAACAACCATAAAGTTGGCAAATATTTGTTTTTTCTATTGGATCACGGTTTTGTTGATTTGTTAAACTAGTTTAATGAGAGCGGCAATGGATTAGATTAAAACTAGTTTTTAATGATAAAATAAAAGATAATTATTTTAAAAACTTCTCAAAATAAATAAATAAATAAAATATTTATCATATGGGGCTTGTGTTGTGTTATTAGCTGTTATTATCTACCTATGTGGAATTCTATGCGAGGAGTAAACATCCTACGTGGATGTAATAAATGTTGACATTCGACATTAAACTAACAAAATAGAGAGTGGAAAAACTGATATATTTAGAGAGATTAAAACAAAACAAAAAATTGTTATACTTAAAGCAAACAAATACCTATTTAATTTAAAATTCCTTCGTATTCAAACATTATTTAGAAATATTATTGTTTACACAATAATTTTCTTCAATTTCTGAATTTCCTTCTAAACATAATTTTCTTCTACTCATGGTTATTGTAACGCCCGTTGTACATCTGGTTCGTTATTATTATGTATGATATTAAGCGCAATTACAATCACAACAATTGAATTAGAAATACAGTCAAACTTTTTCTTTTCAACATTGTACGTTTTCGTATTTAATACAATTCAAATATGTAATTATAACTTATATACAATTGTGGAACAATTAAATCTAACTTAATTATATCATACCAATGTTATAAGACACCCCCATGAGGAACTTATAACACACAACTTTATTATTTAAATTCTAAGATATACATTGTTCATTTAGTCTTGTAACTTTAATCAGCCCTCAAATTTTTCAAAACTTTGAATGATCCACCTGTCCATAAATTTCCATCTTTTAGTATGTTAAAATAGACCTCACAAACTTTTCAACGACGTAATACATGCCTCAAACGGATCTATATAACTCAAGATACGTTCGCCGTAAGTCAATTGCTTAAAACTGAATTACAATGAAACAGGGCAGCGAAAATAAACAGAAACTAGGAAAGTTTCACCGCCAAGTTTATTTTCAAATTTGTAAACAATAAATTATACATCTAACACACGATATGCCCCGTTTAGATAAGAAACAAAGGAGATATGTAATTTTCAAGTTGCTGGACAATAGCCAACAGTAAAGTTGCAAATCTGAGCAGTGTTCACTCAATCGTTATCTGGGAATGCTACACAACCTATAACCACCCCATATTTTAAGACAAGTTAAGGGACATCCTAAGCTTCAAAATGGTACCTCAGACGCCTCATTTGACCAACAATTGAGTGAGATGTGAATTTCCAAAGTTAAGGTATATTTCCTACGTCTTTTTATAAAATTGGGCAGCACTTTGTTTATGTTTTCAACAATTGTCTATTCTTCAATCATGTACCTAATAGACAATTAATAACATGAACATATGTTTGTTTTGCCATGGCCTAGTCGATTGATTCATCCATGAACCAACTTCAGCTACACCAATTATTGATTCTTGCAAGCGGCCGAATGTTATACCATCAACAATCACCACAAAACAATGGTCATGCAATATACTATGACAGATAATACTTACCAAAACTTGAAATCATCCAAGTTTCAACCAATCTCCATGGCTTCACCCAATTATTGATTTCTTGTCATTAATTCACTTGATTCCATCTTAAATACAAATGAACACAATCTCCATCAACAATAGCTCAATGTATCAATTACTTGAAACACATGTAACCATACATTAACATGAAATTTTTTAAAGTTTCAAAGATTGTCCAAGTGATGATTTGATCATATTTCTATCGTTTATTTTGATTCCTTATTCTACTTTCCAACAACAACCAAAGGCCAAATATCATATGAACATCACTATTTATACAACATTTTCTTTAGGAAAACCTAACAAAGAATCATCATCAAACTTAGATAGAATTAGTGTAACACAATAAATTATAACCGTTAATTGAGGAAAATCAACAGTGATAGTTTAATAGTAAGAGTAGTAAATATAACCTCTCCATTTTAAAAAACATTTGACTTTTAAAAAAAATAATTGGCTTTTGACTTCTATTTTTTTAGAAGTTAAAATTTTCAATTTCCAAAAAAGCAATTTTTTGACTTTTTGTGACTTGAGTTTTTTTTTTTTTAAATAGAGATCCAGAGAGACTTTGTAGTGAAAAACACTTCTTTCATATTTGAAAAAAAAAAAATTCTCTCCGACCTTTCAATACGATTTCGTAACAAGCTGGTCTATCCAAATAATTACAAATGATAAATAAAAATGTTAAAATCTAGAAGGAAAAAAAGAGAAAAGAATAGTCAGAAAAGAAAAATAAGAGTAAGAATGAGAAAACAAAATTCGAAAAATTTATTAGAATGCTTACAATCCAAACTATGAAAACGTTCATTACCTAATCCATTCACAAACCCATAGCTAAAATTTTCATGAAACCTCCAATTGAACTACCAAACCTTTACAACCACCAACTAGAGATCTATCACACCTCAAAATCATCCTTACCATAATCTCTGCAAACCATCATCAATCTACCACCTAATCACCACATTTACAGACTCCATGCAGCAAAGACCACCACTGTTGTGAACTCTGCGTACCTCTGTTTTGTGGCCCTGAGGATAACAAATATCAATACCGCCCATGGCACCTTATGTCCGTCCCTCTACGTCAACAAAATTCTCATTGCTATGAGCCCATATATTTTTCCTAGTCTTAACCTCTATCATAGGGACTTATAAAATCACCGTTACTCAACCAAAAACATTATCATTGTGAGCCAAGGTGATGGATTCTGGGTTGATGAATTGCTTAAAGACAAAGTTCTTGAGTTGAGAAAAATTATATTAAGGTTTAGACTTTATTAGTTGAAGAAAATTGTATACAATATATATATATATATATATATATATATATATATGGGTTTTATAACAGTTATGTTGTAGGAAAAATGATTGTGTTATGTTATAGAGATTCATTTTGCGTGCCGGAGTTTTTTTTTTGCTGCGGGCCTCAAAAAATGTTGTGTGTAGGAAATTTTTTGTGGTCATGTTAAATAATAGATGATAAACCCTATATATATATATATATATATTTTGTGATTTGCATATATCATTTATCATGACACAAACAAATTTCCTACCCACAACATTTTGTGGGACCCGCAAAAAAAATAAAATTAAGGCACGCAAAACGAATCTCTATAATATTACACAATTACTTTTCCTACCACATAACTCTTATAAAACCCAGATTTTTTATGGGTTTTATAAGAGTTATGTTGTAGGAAAAGTGATTGTGTTATGTTATAGAGATTCGTTCTGCGTGCTTATTTTTTTTTGTTACGGGCCCCACAAAATGTTTTGTGTGTAGGAAAATTTTTGTGATCATGTTAAATTATAGATGATAAACCCGTTCTCTATAGTGTGTTAATGATAAATAAGTTTCAAATTTCAAATTTTCTAGCGTGTTATGGTGAGAAATGAAGTCCATTTGGCAAGGAATTTTGAAAAACCAATCACCCACTTGCTCGTGTCGTCTCTGATAACACCCCCACAACTAAAGTAATTGCCATTTTGAGAGGATGATAGATCGACATTGATTTTTATCCCTTCAAGATCATGAAACCTCCTTTCAATATTAAGCATCTTCTCTATCCTTTTTTCTGCAAGTTAGCCTCGGAGAGAAGGGTTTGGGCTTCCTTCAACTAATTTTGAAATGATCCATTGGAACAAACGGATAAGTCCTGATCACTCGGCCCAGAACAAGTTCAATTAGGGCCTCTTATTGGCCCACAGCGGACAACTCTTGAAATTTCAGTTAGAGAATGGTTGGTAGAGGAAAAATTTTTTTTTTTGTGGGGTCCACACTTTCTAAAGCAAAAAAAATATAATAACCAGGACTATGTAACATTACACAGTGAAAAAAAAAACCGTTTGTTTGGTTGGACAAAATTTAACTAAAAAAATTGGGTTAAATTTTGTGAGTCTTTGTTTGATTAGAAGTAAAATAATGATGGAAAAATGGGTGGAAATGACAAAACTAACCCTTTTATACTTAAATTTTTGAATGTCAAGAGTGTTTTTGAAAACACTTCCACTTGAGTGTGCGTCGACATTCGAACTTTGTTGAAGCTACCCTTGAAGACCACGGGCGTGTGTAGCATCTGGGAATCTATTGGAATTATAAAGAGATGAAGATGATGGCGTTTTCAGGAGAAATCATAGAACCAAATGAATAAGTCAATAGATGAAGAAGATAACTGCTAAACCAGCAAAATAACAAACTGATTTTTCTAAGAGATGATGAAGTTGTTGTTTCTGTGTCAGTCTAATAGGGCATTCATTACGTGGCTTTTTCTAGCATTGATTTGGATAAGGGAACAAAGATTGTTTTAATAAACTTGTCAATTAGATTGCACGGATGTAGTCCGGGTAAAGTCATATTTTTGTTTCACCTTTTTCTATTTCTCTTGAAATACCATTTCACATATGGTAAACTTCAACGGTGCAATACATCCCTGAATGCAATTCAGAAAGGATGGGAAAAACATTTTGGTGGATAAGTTTTTATGTTTCTGCTAACAAAAGTTTGAAAAATAAAACTTGAACCAAAGACTACCTTACTATTTTACTTTCCAGCCATCTCCCTAATCCAATTCGCAGAAAGAACGCTTGGTTTAGCTCACAATTTGCTCATAATATGTATTTGGATAATTTTTGAAGGAAAAAAATATATTTATAATGTAATTCTTTGAGTTTTTTTCATAGGTCAATATTTTTAATTTAATTGTTTTTTCTTAAAAAAAAAACAAGCCAACATACCCATTCGATTATGGGTAATATTTCTATCATGTAATATGATAAAAAAAAAAAATACATTTATAATGTAATTCTTTTAGAGTTTTTTTTCATAGGCCAATATTTATAATTTAATTTTTTTCTTAATAATAATAATAAAAAAAAGCGAACATACCCATTCGATTATTAAACAGCCACTAAATTCATTATGTAATCTTAAAAATCTAGGGAGGGGCAATTTTGGAAATTGATTAATGTAATTATACTGTGAAACTCTCACGACTTCAGTGGAAACTAGTGTATCAGTGGAAGTCGTCGCCTGCGAAGTGAAAGCGCTCTCTTTCTCTCTCTCTCTCGCGTATGCACCCTACATTCTCCTTCTTAATCTTCCTCCAAATGCATTCTACAACTTTTTTTACCTTAATCTGATTCATTGTTTCTGCAGTAATGGCCACAAACGTAGCAGCAGCAGCAGCAGCATTTCTGCTTCTTCTCGCTCTCTCGATCTCCCAAGCCGCTCACCCGATCTCAGATTCTCACAGATCCGCCGCCGTCGATCTCTTCTCTGCCGCCGATGGAGTGTTTCCGAGGTCAGTTCAAAACCCTAATTAAACCCTCATTTTTCAAGTCAATTGCATTCTGATTCTACAGATTAGATTATTTTCCGCTGATCCTGTTAAAATTGCAGCGTTTCTGGTCATGGTTTAATTAGATTTATGCACATCAAAGGGGGACATGAAAACATTATTAGATTTACTTCGCTTTGTTGAGATTTTAAGTCGATTAATTGCTATCCTGTTATGCTTTATCAGTTTAGAAGACGCGTACGAGGCACTTAGAGTTTTTGAGATCCTCGCAATCGAAAAGAAGCCTACTGTTAGCACAACCACTTGTCAGAGAGTGTTGGAAAATCTAGGGTCGTCTTCCACTCTTAAGGATTTGTTTTATGCCCTGAAAGTTAATGGCATATTAAAATGCAACGTTAATGAGGAGGTTTTTAAGGTATTTGTTTTTTGAGTGTCGTTGCTTATGAAATTTCTGTTGTGGAGCTGATAATTAATGCTAGATTTTTTTTTTTAATCTTGTGAAGGATATTGCTTCGAGACTTAAAGGCACGGTAAATGAAGCAAGTAGTTTGCTTGACATATACTACTCAGTGGGAGCTTTGGTTCTTATAAAGGTGATTCTCTGGCCTCTACTTTACTCTCTGAGCCCAGAGGGCTATGTTACATGAGCATTTATAAAAATTCTCTGGGGATACTATTGCATTATGGTTGATATATATTTTTAAGTAGTGAACATGCTGTTTTTTTTTTTTATTAATTGACTTGTGGATTGGCATGTTATTATATTTCGTTACGGTCCTTACCTGCTTTTGGTTGCCTCTTCTTTGTACACAGGATCAGGATTCTAATGTTGACGTGCTTCTTGCTGATGCTGATGGGATTTTCCATTCAATCAAGGTCCGTTTTTATTGTTGTGTTTTCTATTAAATAATATGGGCACTAGGTTTAATTTTTGGTAACTGATATTCTGCCCTCATCTAATGATGATGATAGGAGATTTAGAATAAGAACCCAACCGCACCCCACTGTTATTAGTTTTCCCACTTATTCTACATCAATTATTGTCACTGCAATAGCACGTCAAAATGCCATGTGCATTTTTTATTTCATGTCCTTCATTTTGGCAGGCTCTAAGCCAAAGCGATGGAAGATGGCGCTACAGTTCTGATAATCCCGAGTCTAGTACCCATGCTGCTGGTAATAATTTGAAGGGAAATTTGTTGATATTTAATTCCTCTCTATATGCCTAATATTTTCTTTGATGAAACTAGAATTATGAGATCCTTGGAAATATTGTAATTGCTGCAGTTTATCTATACTGACAATTTAATCTTATCATGTATTTTGCAGGATTAGCACTTGAAGCACTTGCTGGAGTAATCTCACTAGCATCCTCTGAGATTGATCAGTCTAAGGTAGAGTTCTGGATTGTTATATTGGTTGCTTCACTATTTTAAAAGCTCATATAGTTGAGTAATTTCCATAGTGTCCAGAAATCCATGCATGTGGAATTATTTGCATTATAAATAGTATGTTGAGGGGAATATAGGGAATCTAAAGTTAAACTTACCACCAGTGCTTCATTTATCTGAATATCTATTTTAGCCTTTGCTATACATGCTTTTCTAGCTTTTGATACATCTTTCTACTTTCTTGCATACTTTGTCTTTGCACTTCGATCAATATCTTATGTTAGCTCCTTATTGGCAGGTCAATATAGTGAAAAATGATGTAGTAAAGCTTTTTGACAGCATTGAGAAATATGGTATGGGTAACTTTTTTTACCTCTTTCAACTTGATAACTCTTAATGTTTATTAATAATTTTAGAATTCCCCAGAGCATAGATTTAGCAGCCATGGTGCCCGTTTGTAGGATTTTTTTTTGTAAGTGGTAGATTCTTAATTTCTCCTTATTTCAGTTTATTTTATGTTTCATCACATTTAATTTCTTATCTGGTCTTTTTACTACCTTTTTTTTTTTGGCTTAAAAATTGACCAATTTGCAATCACGTCCTTACAGTGTGGTATCATTATTTTGCTAATAGTATGGGTGTAAGCTCCCCTCGAGGAAACTACTAGAATTGAAGGTTTCTGTTGAATTAGCTGCCTTTATCAGTTGCGTGTAATGGAACCTTATTTTTATGGACAAACTTAATGTCCTACTTTTATGCATTAGTAGCCGGAAGAGATTAGATGCACCTCTTCATTGAAGCTCTTGTGCCTTAAGAATTAAGAACACTTTTATTCCCATCTCCCCTTAGATTATTTATTTATTTATTTTTCTAAATGTGGTAGGGTTATCGAATCGCAATTCAAATCGTGAATCGCCAAACTAATTTTTGAATCTTGAATCGGATCAAATTGTAAAATTTTTAGACATAATGAAAATAGTATGATATATAAAATTTAAATGAGGTATGATGCACAATGTAATGATTTTAAAGTAGGTACTAGAAATTGACAAAATAACTTAATCATAAGTATCAAACTACTAAATCATAAGTCATAGGTCATAACTGAATCACATAAAGTGTCAGTATGAAGCTTATGTTTAAGATTGAAAACAGAGCAATGATATAGCCAAATAAGGTGCTTATAGAGCAACAAAATAGTCAAATAGGATACGTAGAGCGAGTGAGTGTGTGAAACCTTTATTTCGGAAAATTGAAAACATGGCAATGGAATAATCAAATAGTGTCCATTCAATGGCATTCCTTTAGTTCATTTTGATTTAACTACTTAAGTTTATTGGACTTTTCAATTTCTTTTAATGAGAATTGATGAAAGAACAAAAAAATGAATCGTTGAATTGTGTGATTTGCATCGGTAATACAGAACTGCACTGATTCATGCATGCATCGTAGGATTGAAAGCCATCTTCGATTCATCACATGATAAGAATCTTTGGCTTGGTAAATTGTATCAAATCTTGCCATTTGAATCGCGAATTGTGGGATTTCTATAACTATTTTCGTGTATTATATTAAGTGGTCTTTATACCTTCTACTTCATCATAGTGTACTTAGATGAACATATTGCCATTTTTCAGATGATGACACCTTTTATTTTGATGAGAAATTTGTTGGCGGAGATGAGCATCGGGGTTCTCTTTCCACAACTTCTTCCGTTGTTCGTGGGGTTACTGCATTTGCTGCCGTAACTTCTGGAAAAATAAATGTCTGTGACTCTGGAGTGTAAGGGATTACTTTAATTTCTAAATCTGTTAGAATTTAATATCAATCTTTTGGCTTTGCATTTTCCAGCTTTCAGGGGATAAAATATTGGGTTTAGCAAGATTTTTCCTGGGCATGGGAATCCCAGGAGATGCCAAGGACTTCTTCAATCAAGTTGAATCATTAGCTTTTCTAGAGAGCAACAGGCAAGTGCTTTTCTGAGAACAATCTATTATTTAAATTTCAGATTTATGACGATGTTTTCTTTTTCTTCTGTTTCTTCTTCTTTGCTGATATATTGACCTCGTCATGATATTTAGCAACAATATGTGACTTGGATTTCTTATTGTGGTGCAGAGTTTCCATCCCGTTGATATTGTCTCTTCCTGAAACGGTTTATTCGTTGACCAGGAAAGTCCAGCTTAAGGTATGTAACTAAGTTAACGTGTTTAAAATCCTTATTTTGCTAGTATTATAATTATTCTTTCGTAGATATTTGGATATTAGTTGATGGTGTACATTTGATTTCTTGTCTTTATCGTTTGCCATTCTTGTCTAACAAAAGAAAAGTAGAAAATAGTTCATGGCTCAGCAGCCCTTTTGTTGTAATCCATCTCGAGTCTCAGTCATCCTGTAAGGTTATATTTCTCCACCATTTCTTGTCCTGCTGTTTATGATTTGAACCTCTGAAAAATGTACCAATGCAGTTCATATTTCTGTTTAGGCGTCCTTGTCACCATAGTATAAAACTTGTTATCATGAGCCCTTTTTTTCAATAAATTTTCATAAAAAAAATAATGAGCTCTATCTTGCATTCTGGTTGCATTTTCCCGCATTTATTGCTTGTTGATTCATCTGCTTGCAGTTCTACATTAATATCTCACCTATTCCTGTTAATATCTGCATGCAGAAACTGCTTTGCATAGATAAAAAATTTACTTTTCTGTTGGGTTCTCTTCAGAGTATTGGATTTGTTATTGTGCTGCGTTTCTATTTTAATTTCTCATTACTGTTGAGAATATATGACAAATGTCTGTTACAAAATTAATCAGGTTAGGGTGAATACCGTGCTTGGTTCAGCTGCACCACCTCTAACAGTTAAGCTTGTCCGAGCTTTCAGCACTGGTGCAAAAGATTCAGCTATTATTGAGAGCAAGGTGAGTGATGAGTCAATGACTTCTCCTGAGGAGTGAGGATATCCCCCCCCCCCCCCCCCTCCTCTCCTTCTCCTTATAAAACAGTCATTTGTTTTCCTGGGATTCTTTCTTATCTCTGGTGCCTTCTGTTTTGCATGACACAGGAGCTCCAGTATGATGCTGAGAGTGGATCTCATGTCTTGGATGCTTTCCCAAATAATGTGGATGTGGGGACATATGTGTTTGTTTTTGAGGTATTCCCGTTTGTTTAATTTAGTGTGTTTGTACTAGCTTATTTTGGGATGAAAAAGCTTTGTTTTTTTTTTGTTAGCTTCCTGAGAGAGCTTTTAAAAAAAAAAAGATGACAATTTATCCTAAAAAAGCTTTCCCAAACATGCACTTAATTTTTTTTTTTCATTTCAGTTGCTTCAAGGTGTATTTGAGTCTACCTATCAATATAATGTTTTACCCTATTTTGTAGATTTTGCTTCATAATTCTGACAGTGAAAAAGTTTATGCTACTGGAGGCCAAATTCAAGTGCCAATATATGTCACTGGAATTATTGAAGTTGGCAAAGCAGAAATTGCTGTTCTGGACAGTGATCTTGGAAATGTTGAAACCCAGAAAACGTATGTTTCTATTTTGGTTTAATATCCTATTTGTAAGTTTTCTGCGGTAATATTACAGATACTTCTGATTTCTGATTAGTATGTCATATTGTCATATGCTTGTCATTCAATCATGTCTAATATGTTACGTATGAATCTATATATGTCAGTGTCAGTGCTGTGTTTTTGTGTGTAACTCTTTTGCCTATGGGTTTAATTTGTTCATTTTCAACTTCCATTTAATTTACGGTTTACATATCCAGGCTAGATTTGGCTGGAAATGATGCTGTTTCCCTCTCAGCTAACCACCTGCAGAAGTTGAGGTTTTCTTTCCAATTGGCAACTCCTCATGGTCATGTTTTTAAGCCTCAACAGGTTTGCAGTTGCCTCTTAGACCTTTTGAATTAATGCCATTTCAATGCTGTTTATTGAGGATTTTGTTGCTCTGCAGGCAATTTTCAAGTTAAGACATGAGACAATGGTTGAACACATCTTTGTGGTTGGAAATACCGGCAAGAAGTTTGAGATAATTCTTGTTAAGTATCTCTTATTAAATGTTTCATTCTCTAGGTTCAGATTTCTATCCGTGATTACTTATTCAGTTTATTACATTGTCGAATTATTAACACTTACACAGCTGAATTCATTAATTTATCTCAATTGTACATATCACTCAATAGCAAGCTTGGAGTAGTGGCAAAACCGCTCTTTTGTGATTGAAAGACCACGGATACGAATCTAAGAAATAGTCTCTTTGCAAATGTGCAAGGGCAAGGAGGCTGCGTAAGGATTGCTCCAACCCCAACCCTTTAGTTAGAGTTTAATGGGGAGTGGTTTTTTAGTACATATTACTCAATACAATAATCAAGTGAATGATCGAATGGAAAACTTATTTAGTGGTTATAATATTATTGCACACTTAATCCCTTGTGACGCAACAGTGTGGTTTTTTTTATCCATTAAGTTGGAACGGTTGACCTACCTTAACTGCTTCTGAGTTGTCTTGTGATAGAGTTGCTTATAATTTTTGTTTTGCCCTTGTTTTTCCGCGAACGCTGTAATGTCAATAGGATTCTCATCTTCCTCCAACAGTTCTTGTTTTGCTTACATTGTTATTTTGTCATGTAGGATTTTCTTGGCCTGGTGGAAAAACTTTTTTATCTATCAGGCAGATATGATATTGAGCTGACTGTTGGTGATGCTGTCATGGTATCTTGCACTAACTTTTTGTTTATTTTTAACCCCTCTCCCCCCAAATAATCTGCAGGAAACCTGAGCAAAAAATTCTTTATTTCAGGAGAATTCTTTCTTACGGCTACTTGGCCATGTCGAATTAGATCTTCCAGAAGCACCTGAGAAGGCAGCCCGTCCTCCTCTTCCACCTGTTGATCCTTACTCAAGATATGGGCCCAAAGCAGAGATAACCCACTTATTCAGAGCTCCTGAAAAGCGACCACCCCAGAATCTGTCTCTTGCTTTCTTGGGTTTGACCCTTTTGCCATTTATCGGCTTTTTGGTTGGGGTAAGTCTTATTTTAATCCTCTCGAGTGGCATAAATTTACACGTGCCTCTTCCGGCAGTGGAGATAAGAATGGGGAAAATAAGAGAAGTAGAAAGAGAAAATGTGGTGTCTCTTGATATGCTATTTATTTTTATGGTATTCTTACTACCAAAATTTTCTACTACTAACTTACTACCCATCTAATCACCATTGAATCAAAGAGAGAGAATGTTAAAAAAAATTTGAAAAAAGAGAAAATGTTGATCCAATGGTGATTAGATAGGTAGTGAGTTGGTAGTAGAAGATTTTGGTAGTAAGAATATTCATCCTCTTATTTTTATGGTAGTATTGACTTTAATCTGTGTTAGTTCAGGTAACAAGCACTCGAATAATAGTGATGTTTTTCTTTTTGGGGGGAAATTTTGGGACAAAAATTGAATAATTTGGCAGAAACTCTTGGTGAATTTGAGTTGGATAATGGAGATCCAAATTGAATGGTCTGTTTCTCCTATAACCTTTCATACTCTCTCCCCAATTAAGATTTATTTATGTTTGGGAAATGGAGATGATTTACGAAGGGAAAAGGGTCTTGCCTGCTTAGAACACCCCAAAAAAGTATTTCAAATCTAGAGCGGTGTACACTAGAGTCATGACTTACGAGGACAATATTTGTAAAATTTGCATGTAATATTTGAAAGATGCTGCTTAAAACTTTCAAAACTTACATAATTATCTGTGTGAAATTAGGCCTCTATTATGGGGCCCTGATCTGATGGCCTTACGTTGCTGATGTTGAAGTTGTTTATTGGCAGTCTAAAGGCTTGGAACTATAGGTGTTAATAACATATAGGTATATTACTTTGCTTCGTAATTCGTATGTATAGAAAGGTAGAAGAGACAAAGTGAAAAGGTTTGTTTTGGCACCTGCATTCAATGTTTTGACGAGAATGAAATTGTTAAGCTGGTTTATTTCCTTTCATTTGATCTATCTTCCTGTATGGTACTTAATCTTTTTTATTCTCTTTTGTATCATTCACAGTTATTACGTTTGGGGGTGAACCTGAAGAATTTCCCTGGTTCAGCAGTACCCGCTACATTTGGCATCCTTTTCCATCTTGGTATTGCTGCAGTTCTGTTGCTTTATGTACTTTTCTGGTTGAAGGTATGTCCACTCTACATTCATGTAGCATTATTAAATGATCCCGTTAATGTTCAGTCAGGTTCTTCTATGTCGTGGTATTTATTGATGCATGTAGAGTAACACTAATTTATCATCAATCAGAAGCATTATTTCTCGTGATAATGATTAAATAACATACTTAACTGGCGGAGCTGGTAACGTTTTTCCATATTGGTTTATTAGGACACTGTTCATTTTCATTCCATCTCTCTTCTATCAGGGCAATATTGTCAGTTTCTTCCAACTTTTTACTCTTAAGTGCTTATATCTTGTCATTTTTGTTCATGTGCAGCTGGATCTGTTCACTACACTCAAAACACTCGGTCTTGTGGGAGCTTTTTTGATGTTTGTGGGACACACAATTCTTTCCCATCTTGCTTTGACATCAGCCAAGTTGAAATCAGCTTGAGTGAAACAAATAATGTCTATTTATAAAGATATGACCAGGGAATTTGGGTTTTTCCTTTAAAGGATTGGTACTAATCCAATTTTGTAGGACCTTTGTTGTTTTAGCTAATGACAAATTTAGAGAGCTCAATTATATCGTCTAGACTTTAGAGAACAGAGGTCAATTGTATCGCAGAGAAAAGCTTCATCTTGATGAAAGCCATTGACTAACTACGTATTGAATGCTGCCTCCCCTTATGTAAGCTTAGCTTTTTCTTTTTTCAATTTTTAACGAAATGTGTTGCAAATGACATGAAACAATTAAATGAGAAAAATACATCTAGTGAGGCTATAAAAAAAGATTATTATTAGTCCCGTAGGAAAAGTTGATTTGATTGAAGCTAAATCATAATTCATCGTAAATCTCCGAAAGGTTTTTTTTTTTTTTTTTTTTTGGTATAATAAAAACTCGGGTGGAGTTAGATATCGGTATTTTATTAAGATTATAGTAATTTTTGCAATTTTCTGAGAATTTTTTTGGAGGAATTGCATATTGCACCGTCAATGAGGTCCTTTATCGGTCATTGAAATTTGAATTCACGCCTTAAAGATATAAGTCAAATCTTTAATCAATTGTGGTCACTGTAGTCCCAAAAGATTAATTTAACAATTACTTAAGGTTTAGCCAAAATACACTACTCACATTTACCATACAACTTAACAAATGGTAAATTTTCTCGCAATTTAGCCCATGTTAACAAAGTTATTAGCCAACAATAACTACTATTTTTTTTTTTATAAATATTAACTTTTTCAAAAAATAACCTACATTTGAAATATCAATATTATATAAAAGGAAATAATTATCTCATGCAACTTTTTCAAAAAATAACCTACATTTGAAATATCAATATTATATAAATAGTCTAAATGCGCCTATTATGCCTGACTCAATTATGTAAAATGAGTATAGTAAGTTAGTAACTATATAAGGTAGTGTTACATTGATTTCTATATATATATATATATATATATATATATATATATATATATATATATATATATATATAATATTTAATATTTTTGATAGTTAAAGGGAAAAATATTTCTGCAGTTACTGCATATAAGTTATCTGCATTTATTCCCAAAATGATGTTGTTTTGGTATTGAAATCTTAAAAAATTATAAATATAAAGACTATTATAACTCTGAAAAAAAAATTTATAAAAACACCATGATTTTCACCCCAAAACGACGTCGTATTGGGCTTACTGCATATTACTTATCTGCAGATTACTTATGTGCAGTAACTGCAGAACAAGCGAACCCTAATTATAATTATCTAATGGTAAAAGTGTTTATCCTTTCAAATGACACAACTTATATCCTTTCACTCTCACAAAAAGGTGAGACTCACATCTTTATTTTTTTTGTCAACTCTCTCCCCTACTTTATCTATCTCTTTCTCTTTCTTAAAATGACACAACTTTATATCCTTTTAAAATGACACACATTTTGCCCTCATCTAATTGTTCATCGTTTTAGGTTAGAAGGAAAAACTCTAGTTCTATGATGCTTATTCCTTCAAATCAGAATTTAGGTCCACCATCAGTGCTGTAGATTGTAGGCTCGTAATTTTCCATAATACAGAAAAGAATGGCAAACATGTCATTGTCAAAGGGTCAATTTTTTTATTTATTCTTTTAGATAAGTCATAGGTATCTTTTATGGGAAGCAATCCAATTCAAGACGGGTTCACGATTAATGTTTTAAACCCCTCCCAAAATAATATTAAAAAGATCAAACACATACTCTACTCACCCCACCTACTCAACTCTGATGCGTCAACGAAGCTACCATCATTTTTTTTATCTTCAAATCATTAATTTTGATCATGGCCCAAAAAAAAGACATGAATTTTTATGATTTTTCTTTATTTTATAAGATTAATTTTTCCCTTGCCATTTTTTCTTTCTTTCTTGCATGTCAAGGTTTCTTTTTTTCTTTTCTTTTCTTTTTCCTAAATCTGTCGTGGTGGGAAGTAAATCAGAATCCTTTCCATAAAAAAAGAGGACTATGAACATGCCAAAATTACACCCTTTGATCAGCAGTCTTCCAAAGCAGAAGCAAAATGGAAAAAAAAAATAAATAATTACAACCTCAATATGCAGTAATTTGTTTAATTTAGAAAACCGTAATATTTCCTCAGATTCCTCTAATTTTCTTAATCACAATAACAAGTTGACAACGTTTGTGTCCAAAATTAAGTAAATTCAAATAAGATGATTTGGGATGAACCTTCAATGTAACTTATGCCTATGGTGTAGTAGACAATAGGAATAACATATATAAGAGCAATTTTCCACAACGGTTGTGGTAAATTTCTCACTCAGATTTCAAACTTCAAAGTGAATGGCTATGGCAAGAGTCCCGTCCATACTTGGATTATGTCATATTATTCTGAAACCCGGATGCTCTCAGTTGTAAGCCAAATCTTCTTCTGAATTATTAACACTGCATCTTCTGAATCTTGCTCTACATTAGATATGGCCACTGCCTCCCAATGCAATGCTGGCAAGAACTTCTTTATAGACATCACTACTGACCGTTTATCATGGACAATGATGAAACCTTTTGGCCTGAGGATTCTATCCATCTCAATCAATAAATCCTCTGGACTACATTCTTTCTCAATGATATCAGAAAATATAGTCCATGCATGGAGTAGATCATAAGTACGAGGATAGGTTGAAAATGCTTCACACCTGTCACATTGATATGCCAAAACAAGGTCACAAAAAGGGACTACAATGGCAAGGACCATGTAGCTTAAAAAAAGGGCCGACCCAGTTCAAATACCCACTTCGTGAGTGTCTGGGGAAGGGAATACTCTAGGCAGTCTTTCCCCTGCTTTTTGCAGAGAGACTGATTCGAACCCACGACCCGACACACCACGGCAAACAAGCTTACTGCTGAGCCAAGCCGGCCGGCAAGGACCATGTAGCTTAATTGGTAAATACTCCCATAGAACTGAAGACTCGGAATATCTTTTATTAAATTTGAAAAAAAGTAATGTAACCGACTTTTATCATTTTATTACCCACCCTTTTATGGTTATTGACACCTAAATCCCACTTTTTTCTAATTTTAAGTAAAGGACCAAAGATATGCTCCTTAATTGGCAAGACTTATATGACAGTAGGGCTTTCAAAGGGCATCTTGCATTTTATGCTCATCATTTGCCCCAAGGAGAGTATTTTTTAAACAAAAAAAGAAAAGAAAAAGAAACTAAATTTAACAGGAAATGATGTTTTTGATATATCCTAGTGAAGATCATCCTTTTTATGAAGATAAGAGTCATACCAGTTGTGAACCGTTCCTAACAGCCCTCTGTCATATATGATCTTGAGAGTGTTTGGCCCATTTTCTGGCACCACATTCATAACCCAAACATCTCTGTCCTTCAAAGCAGCTGCAAATGAACCCAGATTTGCCTTCATGTCCATCACGTTCCGAATTGTGTCAGGCTTAATTTTACTGCCTACCATTTTCCAGTAATTATCAACTTGCTGTTGCCAAACTTCCTGCACAAAATTAGTCGAGTCATATTAACGGTAGTCATGCATGCTATAAAGCTATCATGCCTTAGATTTAATTATATTTTCTAGAATAATTACTTCTTTTAAGATTATGAGTTTTTTGTCCAATATCATCTCAGAGCTGGAAAGGAAAATTACAAAGTTATCCATAAATTCAACAAATAAAAGGAATTATTCATATGGTGTGACATTTAGATAGTCTTCCTATGGGCACATTCAGGAAAGAAAATGGCACTTGGACTGCAATTGAGGTTTTCAATTAGTTCATATCAAATTTAGTCAAGCAAGAAACGTGATCTGAGTTATCATTGTTTATACTTTCAGTTTGCTAATGTAGGGTTTCCGTCAGGTCCTTCTCCCACCTCCTCTTGTATTTTTTTCTCATATTTTTCCTTTCTTTTTACTGTTACTTGCAGGCTTTTTTACTACTACCTTCTGATGAGTAAAAGCATTCATTATTGAACATATTAAAAGTGGAAAACAGGATATATTTTAAATTACCATGTCCTTTTCAAACATTTCAGTAGAATGGTTAAAGTCAGCAAGACGAGGAGGTGGCGCAGTCAATCGAGCTGGCCAAGGAGCTAAACCACTTCCTTTTGCTTTGTGCATCTCTGTATAGACCAGCAGAATATGTGGTTATTGCCTTTTCAACTTCTAACATAAAAGTCATGAATTAATACTAGAAACTGTTGATGGAACAGAACAAAGTTATGCAACATTCATATGCAAAATGCATTTGTATAACTTGTGTCAAATAAAATGTGCAGAGAGAACTTGGCCCTACCTAGAATAGACAAATCTATCTGATTTAAATAGTCAACTCTTGGATACTACTGCATAATCAATAGGTAGTTTTTCCCCCCATTTTTTTTTGGTAGTTAAAGAGGGCCTAGCCCAGAACACAACAAACAAAACTAAAATTAAGGGACATCAAAACTAAAGCTTGAAACTCTAGTTAAATCATCTTCGTAAATTTCCTGCAATCCTGGAGGGACAAGCCTGTATACTTGTTCCTTAACCTTCCATCTTCTTCCTGTTCCACCCATTTTTTGCAGCTGTTTGTTTCATTGCTTATTTTTCATAGTCAGATTTTTTAGACTTAGTAATGGTCTGGGAACATTCTTATTATCAGTTTATCTCATGGCCTTGAAAGTAAAAAACAGATTAAATCGTCGTATAAAATAGAGAAAATATCACTCACGATTAGAGTAACGTGCGATGCAAGCTTTCATTTTAACTCCCCAAACAGCATCAGGATCATCATCAGAACTGCAGAGTGGAGGCTGAGTATCAGGCTCTCTTTTTAAGTAACAATCATTTGTAAGAGGCTTGACCCATATAACAGTCTGGTTCTTCTTAGCAGCTACTTTCCAACACATCCGTCCTACAAGAGCACTCATTTCTCTCCATATTCTCCTATCCTCTTCATCCTGAGCATAGGCTTCAGGAGATGAGTAGGCAAAATAGCCTCCTGGCCTGAGCAACCTATCCAGCTCAAGAAGAAGTATGCCATCTCTTTGAAGCCAATCAATTCTACAGCGAGAACAATGAGCAAGTTCAAAAGATCTACTAGGGTAAGGGAGTCTTAGTGTCCCTAAGACACCAAGATACGCTGGAATTCCTCTTTCTAAAGCAAACTGGATTTGGTTTTCATGAACATCATTTGGGGCTAATGACATTGCTATTACATTAGAAGAAAGAAGATATCCTCCGAAGCTTGCAACACCACAGCCAACATCAAGAACACTGCGGAGTCTTCCTCCATTGTTTATATTATTGTTTGGAAAGTTGAGCATCTGTAATACCAATTATGAATATAAAGTTATAAATTTTTCAGTTATTTAAGAGTTTTATGTTCTGGTGATTATTTAAGTGCCAACCCGAATAGGAGTAACTTGCTTACATTGGCAATTGATGCAATATATTTATCTGCACCGTAATGGAAGTGGGTTCCTCCACCAGGAAAAACTATCTTTTCACCTTTTACAACCATCCAGTTCTGGTCAGATTTCTCAGTTGCAAGATGGGTATGAGGTATATTTGCCTTCCACACCTGATCTCTGCTTTTGGGCCACTTGATTGGAATCTATTATCATCAAGAACAACATAAGACACTAAAAGCTTAGCATAGAAAATTTCTAAATATTATGAGCTTTCTTAGTTCCACCTAAGAAGAAATGCCTGGAGAGAAGATATCCACCTTGTACCCTGGAGGAGGGGGAATCAAACAATTATAACGCCTCTCAGGCATTGGGCAGTGTCGCTCATAATGCTCCATCAAATTCAGATCAAGCTTCAATCTTGTTTGGTATATGAGATTTCTATCTAGGCAGGGAATTAGCTCTGAGAGACGACCATCACAGACCTTAAAAAAGTGAATAGAAGAAGAGTAAAATAACTTGAATGCTTCCTTTTAAACACTAAACATTTGAGACTAGTGGAAAGGGTAAATGTAAAATTGCTCAGTTCAAACTGAGATAACTCACTGGAATGGTCTTTGGAATAGCACTGTCGTCTCCTCCAGTTTTGGAGATAGATTCATCAGCATCTTCATCTCCTCTCCAACCAATAAGTTTTAAAGATTTGCTACCATACTCAATGGAAGATGAGCCACTTTTCCCAGAAAACAAGAAAAACAAAGCACCAACAAGAACTAAAACCAATGTAATAGTGACCAACTGCTTTCTTTGATTCCCATCTGCTCTTCCTCTTGCCATTCTTGCCACTACATAAGAATCACATTTTTACTATGACTTCAACAGGCAGATTAAAAATTGATAATTTACAAGGCAAAGAAACTTTTCAGTCAAATAACCATCCCAAAATCTTCTCACCACACTCACTCAATTATTCAAAGTTCACCCAAAAAGGCCTCTTCCTTGATTTAAGGGAACCAACTTAATGACTCTTGTTCCAGAAAGCACCTAGGTGATATACTATTGGAACCATGAAACAATAACTGCACAGAAAGGTGAAATTGAAATCAATGAAACATCATCAGCATCTATGAAGCACCGACTTCGACACGGCGTGTTCGATACGTACCAAATACGTTCTCGATACGACCATTAATTCGTCAATTAGATACGATACGTTTCCGAAACACGTATCGGATACGTTTGAAAACAAATTTGGAGTATCGGTGCTTCATAGATCAACATCACCATAACTGAAAGTTTGATACTATATCATCTGTTTGTGGGACCTCATGCACATTCCATAAAAAGGAAACATCACTATTGGATCAAACACATACTAATAATCAATTTTTATTTTTAAAAAATCTTCTAGACAGAAAGATGGACCAAAAAGAGAAAAATAAAATATAAGTAACATAACAAGAAGAGAATAACTTAAAATATCGTGAAGATAAGCAAATCTAAGTGGCACACTAGCTATGGCTATGAGTAAATTTATGAATACCATAGAAATCGTGCAAAGGAAGCAAAAGGGCAAAAGGGAGAACAAAAAAGAAGAAGAAAAAAAAGAAGCAAAACGCATCACCGACAGTTGCCACAATCTTTCAATGACCCTGTAGTGTTAACAGTTTGGGGTGTCAGAGAAAGAGAGAGGAAAAAGGTAGCATTTTTGTAAATGCCAGTGGCAATTGAAATAAGGGTATTAAAGAGAGGTTGAAAATGGATCTGAAGTGGGAGGAAAAAAAAGGGAGTGAAAATAGGGTATGGGAAATGGGTATGAACTATGAAGGATTATGATAGAGAAGTGAGAAAGACATGGTTGAGTTGTACATACCTCAGACACCAACTCAGTTCAGCTCAGAGGTTGCTAGTGAAAGTGGCATTATGAATAGAATTGTGAAGAATATATTCAAAGTATCAAATTTTTCTATTATTATTTCACTATCATCTTAATCATCATTGGATTAGATGAAAAGTTAAATGAAGAAAGAAAAAAGAAAAAAAAAATTTAAATCTAATGATGATTAGAGTGATAATGAAATGATAGTAGAAAAATTTGGTAGTATGAATATCCTACTTATAGAGTTAATATCACTATCGTTTTAGTTCAGATATTATATTTTCAACCAACAATTATATTAATTATTTTTTATAATTATGATTCCTCATAATTAATAAAAAAATATTAACCATGAGATAAAAACAAATATAAAATATATAGAGAAGAAAGAAAATTTTAAAAAAAATTAAATCATAACTGTTGGATCAATATAATTAATGTAACGATAAAATAAAATGGTAATGACATTAATAATAACACTACTTAATATGAACAATATCCTATCTTTTTTTATAGTAATAATATCTTATCTCTTTTATTAATAGATAAAATATAGCTAAGCCATTAAAATTTCTAGCAAAACTTTCTCTTTTCTGTTTTAGGAAAATAAATTTAAAGTTTGCTACGATTGTCTATGAATCAAAAATGGGAGGTTATATTTATTTTATTTTTTTCTTACTATTTTTTACTATCAATATTATGATTGTTTGATCAAATCAAATTAATGGCTATAAAATCAAAATCAAATCAATTAAGATTATTTACATGTTAAAAAATTAAAATGAGTGAGCGGTGAGATCGGAATGAGAAATCCCTGTATTCTATTTATGGCAGATATGGATATGGTAAGATCCAATCCCACATACTTTACCTTTGCAGCTGTAAACCAAGATGGAGGAGGGGAATAGTTTTACCAAGCTTTAAGTATCATTACCAAGTACATAATATGTAAAGAGTTTATATTTACACTTATTAGTTATATTTATAAATGCAATTAAACTGAATTTCTTATATGTTATTTTTATTCTAATTTAAAATAAGAATAATGAAATAATAAAAAGAAAAATTATGTTATAGACGCAAAAAAAAAGTTGTTTATTTATTTATTTATTTAAAATATGATAGCCCCACCATGCTTTTGTAGGAACATCGACAAAAGTGTCTTTGACAAATTTTTTATCTAAATATCACATGAATAATATTTTTTACGAGACTATCACGCGTTAAAATTCACTCCTACTGTTAACAAACTTCATCGCCAATGATCTCATGACACATGAAATTATTCATGTGCCATATAACATATCAAATTTGCTATCAGTGCAACAAACTTATCCAATCAATTTTTTCTGTGAAAATATATCACATCACAAAATTATTCACCAATGATAACAAACTTTCACGCATGAGTGTATGATTAAAGTCACTGCTCGCATGTAAGTTTTTTTTTTTTTTTTTTTGGGTACGATTGCTATTTCCCTTTTTGCTGATATGTCAATGAAGTTATTTAACCAGGGTTTCTCTCTCCCCCGCCGCGCCCCTCTCTCTCTCTCTCTCTTCGAGCAA
>JAVKPL010014254.1:0-7500 GCA_032173675.1 Gastrolobium villosum | reverse complement strand
AGAATGAAGTTAAATAGATAGATAAGCTTATACCTCGTTGAAATAACTTACTTATGTAAGTAGAGAAATTAGACTTACTTCCCTCATTTTCGTTCTTCTTCCACGACGTGAAACAGAGGGAGATTGGAGAAATTTGAAGACCAAACCCTAACTTTCCCGATCCTTAACCAAATTAACCCATTTCAAAGCCAAAACCACTTAGAATCTTCCTCTCATTGTGAATCCAACATTGGTTTTGAGTGGGAAGCCTTGTGGGGAGAGGTATCTTCTTCCAAAGGTTTCAAGAAATTGAGAGGAATTGATGTTTTGGGGTGTTTTAAGAGAAAGGGAGCTTGAGGTTCACTTCTATGAGTATTCTATGAAGATAGGTGGTAAGTTTTCCTCACTCAAACATGATTTTCATAAATTTTCATGGATGCTAGGTTTTGAGGTGAATAGTGCCACAAAATTCTTCATTGTGTTGGATGAATTTTGATGATTTTCTTGTGTCTCATGATGTAGAGATGTGTTTGAGGACACTTTGTTAGAGGGAAACCCATTGATGGAGCCATTGGTGTGAAACCCTTGCCTTTTGCATAATTGGAGAACAAAAGGTAAGTTGAGAATGGTGTTAATGTTGAGTATTTGAGTTGATTGGTAAGTTCATATGAGCCTTAATTGTGGTGTGAATTTGATTGTATGGTTGTTGAATATGTTGAGGGTATGTTGAATTGATGGATTTCACACTCTTGAATAGGGTGTATTGGTGATTGGGAGAAATTACCAAGTTGAAATACCAAGAAAGGTTGGTGTGGATAAGTGAGCTAGAAGAAGCTTGCAAAGGAGAGAAAACATCAAGAGGTAAACCTTTGGATCTTAGAGGTTAATCCCTCTTGTTATTCCACCATTTCTTTTATGAAAGTAATGGTTAATGAATGGATGATTGAGTGATAATGTTATTATTTATGGTATGTTTGTAGTCATATAGTATTATTGTACCATTGGAGAAAGGACCAATGGACAAGCACTAAGGGCTAGGTTGTGTGCTTAGTGGAAAGGACTAAGATGCAACTGAAGCGTGTGTGATGATTTGGTTGTTTAATTCTTTGGCCATTTGAATGCATGAGTATGCTGTAATTAAATCATTACTGTTATTGCCTTTGGATATATGATGTAGTTCATGCCATGAGATACTAACCCTTCATGCAGGAAGTGAACTCTGGGGTTGGAGGAGTGTTGCGAAATCGGCAAGTATACCGATCGTTCCAAGTAATAAAGTAGTAAGTAAGATCGTCTCCACATGGATTGTAAAACAATTACTACAATAACCAGTCCTCTTAAGTTAGATGAATCGATTGTTGTTGACAAATATTGTAATTTAAATTAATTGATAAGAAAAGTAAAAGACTTGTTTTTAGATTTTTGTTAAAAGGAATAAAATAAGAACGTAAATGAATGTTTTTGTAAAAGATATGAGAAAACACTGCAGCCAGGATACATTCACCAAATGATCCCAATTTTACTCTGGATTGATTCACAATATTCATTGAAATTAATAACTCAGACAAATTATCATCTTAAGAATAATTAGTTAGATCCCAATCCCTTGGTGATCTAACCCTTTAATTCAATTGGAACCCTAATCCCTTAGTAATCCCGCATGAAATTAAGCATTACGCATATAAATCCAACGACTGTGATTTATACAAGTCTATCCCTAGAACATGCATAAATCGTCATCTTTATCTCCTTTCAGAATCACAACTCCAACATTCCTATTGCAAACCCTAATTCCCAGAATATCATCCCCCTATTAGGTTGATCAGATCTAACAGAAATAACATCAATACGCACAAGATAAAGATGAAGTATATTAAAGTCAACACATAGAGTGATTCAATCCTTCGTACCAATTGTTCACAAAGGGATCATGACCCTGACTACAATAATTAGATCTAGCCAATCAACATCATGATCGCTGATCTGAGAATTAACATAAACTTTAAATAAAAGAGAAAGAAAATTACAAGAACGGGACGACGAACACGAAGAACGAATTCCTCTCTTCCAAGCCGGATCTGCCTCAGGGTTTCTGTGTGTGTTCTTCCTCAAGGTTGAGTCTCTTATTTATAAGAGACTTTGACCTAATTCTTCAAATTCAAATTTCCAATTTTTCGCGCCTCCCACGCGGGGGTTTCTGTCCTTTTTGTGCTTTCCACGCTGCGAGCGCCATTCCCACGCTTATAGCATGGGCTTTTAGTTTTGCTTTGTCATTTTTGACTTCAATTTGTGCATTTTTCCTGTGAAATCAATACAAAATTAGTATAACACCTGATATTCAGATATTGGACAAATTTAACAGCTATTTTGCCTTTCTTGCGTCAGATTGAGTCACATTCTTCCTCTTTTTTATCTTAGAATTCCTTATATGCTGATCGCATATCAAATAATTCCCATATTTGAACTTTGCTGTCCCCAGCAATGTACAAGACTTAATCCAGGAAATTATCAATTGATCCAACATAACATCGTACAGCCAATCAATAGATCACTATATTAAGCATGACTGAATCAATGCGAAGAAATTTTAACAATGCCTTCTATTTCTATGAAAAGATCAGAATCTAGCTTGAACACCCCTCACCAAGATAATCATATAACGCTCAACACTCAAGTGTTTGGGGAAGTGACAATCACTCAATCCATCACAGCAATAACATTACCATAAGCTTGATCATATTCTCAAGTTCCTAAAGATGAGGAACATTAACACATGCACAATTGATCAAAAGGACTTTACAAGTTGTAACCTGGCTGGGCTAAAGGTATGAATTTATGGATAGTAGCTCGAGTAACAATGAGATTGAAATACTGATATCATTTCATTTTAGCATCTTCAACTCATTTGTTTTGCTCTACTAACATTCCCACAGAATTTCGGGAAGTTAATTCCTTTCAGCCACATTTCTTTGTATTTTCCTTTTCCGCCTTCCATCTTAAGGGCATACTTCATTTGCCTTTTTTTTCATTCATCTCTGTGGAGCTTACCTCAATTTCTTTGTTTTCATTTCAAAACATCAGTGATTCAATCTCAATTAAGGTAAGATAATAGGAGTATGGCTAAGCAATCAACAAGAAATATGTGAAGAAAAGGCTCAGGTTCAAAGGGGTTAGCAATGGAAAAATCCATCTGGGTGGATTATTTGGCCATGGCTAATAGAATAAAACTTGCCTTAATCATTTCAATCAGTGCATGCATCTCAGAGAAACAGAGCAAGTTCTAAAATGCTATCACAGTGAAGTCTCTCCGAATAAAATAAGTGTTTAAGAATAAAATTTCACCAGCTATGATGTCAAACTAGACTTCCAAAAGAATCATTAGGCATCATTAATCATTCAAGCACAAAATTCAGACACACAAACTGAAATTTGCCCATACGATATCATGCCAGAAGTTCATACAATGTATTCCAATAATTCAATCAAGCACATTTACTAGATAAGCACATTTAAACCTGAGAGTTGCTTGATATTTTTTTTTTAGATAAAGATGTGACATCAATAAACAGAAATTTGAGGGTTAAAAATGTCTCCCCTTTTCAGAACAATTTTCTGTTTAGATGTCTTTTCCATGGTGTAGTTCCGCAGTAATTACCAAATCTCGCATTCAGCATGCTATGCGACAATTCCCAGATTTAGAATGTTGTTGTCCTCAGCAACAAACTATTCTAGATGATAGCTAATTCTGCCAGATGGAACACACATATACTTGTTAAATTGTAAAACAGAATAATCATGAAAAACTGAACAATAGTCAAATTGAGCAATATCATCAACAATGTTTTTAAAATGTCAAAATAATTGGCTTCAAGAAACTAGCAATGTGCAGTGGGTGATGGTGAAAATAAATTTAAACATCATCCATGACATCATCGGCTTCAAGGTCCGCAAGCACATCATCATCAGCAGTGGAAGGCATAGATGGACCAGCCTGTGAAGTGGGCGGAAATTGGGCCATCAACCTAGTTGTGTCAATTCCTCTATCCAGGCATAGTCGCTCCAACATACTCATCATATAATTACTTTGAACCATCAATTGCTGCTGACGATGGTCAAGAGTTTGAAGCAACAGAGAATCAGCAGACGGTGGTGCAGAGGAGACCGTGGGGTGGTGGTGGAACAGCACCGCCAGATGCTTTCCAGATAGCTTGCCTTTTGGATTCCTTCTGCATATCATTGTAATGGTCCCGAGTGAGATCTTTTTTTACTTTCACATCTCTTGGCTCATCCTCAGGTATTTCCACTCCTGCTTGGATACAGAGTTGCTCAATCAGTGAGCAATGAGCCAAACTAAAGTCTGATCTTCCTTGAGTAATAATATAGACTATCCTATCAGACAGAATAGCCCCAATGTGAAGATTATTGCCTCCCAGTAGAGTATATAGCATAATTGCTCTTTCCACATTGACATAACTCATGTTAGTGGAAGCTATGATTGTGGAATTAATGAAGGAATGCCAGAAAATTGCCTCCTCATTGAGGTCCAGCCGATCTAGTTTTTCTGGTACATCCGGCTGACCATGTTTTGACTTCCAGGCAGAGTGAGGTTGAGTGATACCCTCACGGACTGTTACAGCTAAAGCAGGCATCTCCTCCCGATACACCCCCTCAACAGGCTGCATCCTGTTGAATGTGTCCGTAAAGTAGCAGGACTATGTAACACCCCAGGAGGTGTGTAAGAACCTTTCTATCTGGAGTGGTGTGAAGGAGACCTCCCTCCCCCTTACCCAGCTCTTCCTTGTCCTTTCTACAGTTTCCCTATCAGCATTTGCACAAAATTCCCGTAAAATGATACTGCAGCTGGCTCTCGGGAACTGAACCAAATGGTTCCAGCCTCTCCTCTGTATCGTCATGCTTACCGGACAGTCGTCCGCCAGGAAACTACTGATTCTTCTTTCTTGAATTATTTTCTTCTTCAAGAACCAGTTGTAATGCTGGTCCTGTGTTTCTGGAGTTAGGAACCGGTTGCTATCAAGATCGACCAGAGCAGGGGCTCTAGGCCTTTTCGTGCCAGATGCACTGCTTCCACCAGTATTTTTACTTCCAACAGTCTTTTTGGCTGTCTTCTTTCCCTGCACTCAGAAAAGTCCAACACAATAGCATACAGTACAGGTCTAATTATTAAGCACAGAAACAACCCAATTCCCAGATTTGTCAGTTTGTGCAGCCTAAATATCATATGCCAATAAGTCATCATGGTGTAAATCAAAGTCATGTGAGGTCAGAATCAAGTTTGCATGAACTAACAACTTAGCAATCTCATGCTGTCATGGCAATGGGTATACAAGTCATGTAAATTCAATGGATTTTAATAAAGTCGTGTTCTTGCAGGTAAACCATGCATATCCTCCACAATTTTGTGAAACATGTAATCCATTTATCCATAGATACACATGTTATGACCTTTCATGAATCATGCATTAGACCATTTATCGAACACCTAGCATGCATGACCAAAACCCTAACCATCCATACACTTTAGATATCACCAATCAACCGACCATTATAGAATGACCATAACTACAGCACAATGCAATATAGAAGCAAATAGTCTCAAACTTACCTTGTCACCTGCCATTGTTGTTTTCTGCAATGGAGAGAATCCTACAACCTTGCAACCCTTAAATCCCAAATTTAGAACCAAATGCTAACCCACAACGGTTGAGGGGTAGGTGATGTGGAATAGAAGAAGAATGGAGAAAGAAAGAAAGAAAGAAATATGGTGGGTTGTGGTGAGGACGAAGGAGGGGAAGAGAGGAATTTGAGAGGGAGGGGAGGGTGGCGGCGTGAAGTGAGAGTGAAAGTGAGAGGAAAAATAGGGTTCTGCCCTTTTTAAGAAAATTGATTTGAATCCCGCGCTCGCAGCGTGGGTCTCACGCTGGGAGCGCGGTACTCACTGGTCATTTTCACCCTCTGGCGCTCCGAGCGCCATACCCACGCTACGGGCGTGGGTTTCTTTTCTCACGCTCACAGTGCGGTTACCACGCCTGTAGCGTGGGTCTTACTGCCTATTTCTGATTTGTGGCGCTGATAGCTCGGTGTCCACGCTATCAGCGCGAGACTCTCTGCCATTTCCTCCTAATCCACGCTGTTAGCGTGGGAACCATGCTATCAGCGTGAATTTAGCAAACTTATTTTTAACTTTTAACACCTAAAAATTTAAATGCAAGCATCTAAACTAAGAGATTTGAAAAATTATCCACTGGGTTGCCTCCCAGCAAGCGCTTGTTTAACGTCACGAGCCTGACTGGAACCTTTATTACTCAGGTGAAGTTAAAGAGACAGAAATTGTGTCCCTATTCACAGGTTCTCCATAGTAGAATTTCAAACGATTCCCATTTACTTTAAAGGGTCTCTCAGCATCCAGAGGAGAGATCTCAATGGTACCATATGGGAATACATTGGTCACCACAAAAGGACCAGACCAACGAGATTTAAGTTTACCTGGAAACAACCTCAGTCGAGAGTTGTACAATAATACCTGTTGACCTGGTGCAAACTCTTTGGGCTTGATCTTGCTATCATGCCACAACTTAGTCTTCTCTTTGTAAATCTGTGCACTTTCATATGCAGTCCTTCTGAACTCATCAAGCTCATTCAACTGAAGTATCCTTTTCTTTTGAGCTCCTGATGGTTCAAAATTTAAAAACCTTGTAGCCCACAAGGCTTTATGTTCTAACTCCATTGACAAATGACAAGGTTTGCCATACACCAATTGATAAGGTGACATGCCAATAGGAGTTTTGAACGCAGTTCTGTACGCCCAGAGTGCATCATCAAGCTTCTTAGCCCAATCCTTACTAGAAATTCCCACTGTCTTTTCTAGGATTCTTTTTATCTCTCTGTTGGAGATTTCAACTTGCCCACTAGTCTGAGGATGATATGGTGTGGCTATTCTGTGTCTCACCCGATATTTAACTAGCAAGCTTTCGAAATTTTTATTACAAAAGTGGGCACCTCCATCACTGATAATAGCCCGAGGTACTCCAAACCTTGTAAAAATATTTTTTCTCAGAAAAGTGACAACCACTTTAGCATCGTTGGTGGGAAGAGCAACAACTTCCACCCACTTGGAAACATAATCCACAGCAACAAGGATATACTGGTTGGAATAAGATGATGGAAATAGCCCCATGAAGTCAATGCCCCATACATCAAACAGCTCTACCTCTAATATATTATTCAGAGGTATCTCATCCTTGCGTGAAATATTACCTGTTCTCTGACACTTATCACATTTTCCCACACAATCCCTGAACATCCTTTGAAGAGTGTCAGCCAATAGTAACTAACCGCTTTGCCGGGACTTTCTGAGCGGTTCGATTACCTCCAAAGTGGCCTCCATAGTTGGAAGAATGGCAATGCCACAAGATTTGACTCATCTCAAACTCAGGACACATCTGCGAATGATCCCATCAGCACGTGAAAATAGAGATGTGGGTGGCCAAAAATATCGCTTTC